>OY821520.1:215247789-215322387 GCA_963682025.1 Cordilura impudica
AAAAGAAAAAGAAAAAGAAAAAGAAAAAGAAAAGAAAAAGAAAAAGAAAAAGAAAAAGAAAAAGAAAAAGAAAAAGAAAAAGAAAAAGAAAAAGAAAAAGAAAAAGAAAAAGAAAAAGAAAAAGAAAAAGAAAAAGAAAAAGAAAAAGAAAAAGAAAAAGAAAAAGAAAAAGAAAAAGAAAAAGAAAAAGAAAAAGAAAAAGAAAAAGAAAAAGAAAAAGAAAAAGAAAAAGAAAAAGAAAAAGAAAAAGAAAAAGAAAAAGAAAAAGAAAAAGAAAAAGAAAAGAAAAAGAAAAAGAAAAAGAAAAAGAAAAAGAAAAAGAAAAAGAAAAAGAAAAGAAAAAGAAAAAGAAAAAGAAAAAGAAAAAGAAAAAGAAAAAGAAAAAGAAAAAGAAAAAGAAAAAGAAAAAGAAAAAGAAAAAGAAAAAGAAAAGAAAAAGAAAAAGAAAAAGAAAAAGAAAAGAAAAAGAAAAAGAAAAAGAAAAAGAAAAAGAAAAAGAAAAAGAAAAAGAAAAAGAAAAAGAAAAAGAAAAAGAAAAAGAAAAAGAAAAAGAAAAAGAAAAAGAAAAAGAAAAAGAAAAAGAAAAAGAAAAAGAAAAAGAAAAAGAAAAAGAAAAAGAAAAAGAAAAAGAAAAAGAAAAAGAAAAAGAAAAAGAAAAAGAAAAAGAAAAAGAAAAAGAAAAAGAAAAAGAAAAAGAAAAAGAAAAAGAAAAAGAAAAAGAAAAAGAAAAAGAAAAAGAAAAAGAAAAAGAAAAAGAAAAAGAAAAAGAAAAAGAAAAAGAAAAAGAAAAAGAAAAAGAAAAAGAAAAAGAAAAAGAAAAAGAAAAAGAAAAAGAAAAAGAAAAAGAAAAAGAAAAAGAAAAAGAAAAAGGAAAAGAGGAGGTGGGGTGAGTTGAGATAAGATAATATAATACTGTATCATTATTTCGAGCAGTTTTTTATTTAAAAAGGCGTAAATCAACCATTTTGTCAATTTAAGGCCTAAATTTTGAAGACACTTCTAAAATGCTAATAATTGGATGCATTAGTTGTAATACTTTAAAAAATAGATAATTCTTACAATAATTTTTTTTTGTGTAACATATACAACTATAAAAATATACTTGATATATATACGCTCATCCTTGACTCACTCTGTAAGGCTGTATTATTTTTTGAAGATTATATGCTTTTTTAAGAAATGGTACTTTTTTAACAAAAAGTACATTTTGTGAAAAAAAACCTTTTATTTATAAAGTAGCTTTTTTTTTATAAAAAGTACCTTTTGTTAAAAAAGTACAGTTTCTTTAAAAAATAATACCTTTTATTAAAAGCATGACTCTTCTAAAAATTACCTTTTATAAAAAAATATTTATTTTTACTATTCGGTTTTTTTTAACATTTAAAAGTTGGTGAATTAAACAGGAATACCACGTTGTTTCCTCGTGCGCCATCGTGATAGGTTTAACAGCGGAAACAATTTAAAGAAGACTAACTTTTAAAGGAAATTAAATAAGCTTTGAATTTGAAGCGGGGACGATCGCGTTTTTGGTTTGTGATATTTATTGGGTGTGCTTAAGTAATAATAATTTTTTTAGTTGTAAGTTTCAAAGGAAAAGAATAAATAAATTTATTGGATTAAAAAAGAAATCAATTAAGGAGAAAAAAGTTAGAAAATAAAATTGTCTTTTGGCATTCATTCCTGTTGACGGAATTGGTTTGATGAGTGATGGAGGGAGGTCCTAGAAGATTCCGGGGCCGCCATGGAGAGGCGGGATAAGTGGCCTCATGGAGGTGGAAGAAGAAGGGGTTTCTCCCAAAACAAAGCAATAAAAGACGGACAAGTTTTCAGAGAGCGGAGCGTGCCTATTGTCGATGGATGCGTTCTCTAGTTGCGGTCTTTGGAGATCCTAGGTGAGACCAGAAGAACAAATGGGCACAGTTAGAGAAGGACAATTAGCTTCGGAAACACAGGTAAACTGTCGGTACGAAGGTCCAATCGTAGTATATGTGATCATCTTCAGCGAATCAGGTGAGCGAAAGCCAATTAATTCTTTATCATTATGCCTTGTTGTAAAAAACTTGAAATTAAAAATAAAATAATAAAAATCGGGTATGGTCGTTGCAAGGTATCCTTTGATAACCCGATAGCCGCAAATAAATTTGTGGAGGATAAAAGATTAGAAATTGAAGGTTATGTACAAAAATGTTTGCACACTTTATGTCAAAGGTAGGCAAATTTGACGTTCCAATAGAAATTTGGCATGGGGGTATTTGTGGAATTGGTCAGGTAGCCAATACCGATTATTAAATATATACGCATGGAACGAAGGGAAATAAAGAGGAACTTTTTACGGCCCCGACGCGTAAAGTACATGTCATTTTCAAAGGATTTGAATTCCCTTATCAATTTTTTTTGAATATACAAAATAGCAGTATGCCATTTTATATCTTTTAGCCAATGCTATAGATGCTTTAGATATAATCATTTTGCGGAACACTGCAAGCAACGTACTTCACCTTGTGCGAATTCCATGGTAGTAAGAACCCATGTCTTGAAACGAAATGCACCAATTGCAATTCACCCCATGCTAAGGAAACGGCCTATGCCATAAAAACAACTATGACGGTCGAAAAACTGTCGTTTAAAGAGACTAGCAAGTCACCCCATGCTAGGGAAACGGCCTATGCCATAAAAGTAACTATGACGATCGAAAAACTCATTTAAAGAGGCTAGCATAAAATACAGACCATATTTTAGAACATATTTGAAATCTTGTCGGACAATGAAAACATAGCTTTTCGAACTCTTAAACAAAAAATAGACACCATAAGTAAGCCAAGAGACAGCAAGATATATACACTCTTGATTTTTATAAGCACAGGCGGCGTAAGTTAATCCGAATCGCGAAAGAATACTATAAAATAGTTAAAGATGTTAATGTATCGGACAATACACTCAGGAAACAAGTGACAAATCCTCTTAAACCTTCATCGGCGAAAAGGATAATTAGCGAAGCCAACAAAGAATAAACAACCAAACAGAATTCGTTTCTTAAATTAAAAGCAACTCAAGCGGAATATGCGCTTGTGGAAATAAAAATTAAACTAAATGACTTCATGAACCAGAGTAACCTGGCGTCTACGCAAAGAGAAACATTAAATAAAATTAAAAGTGATATTGATTTGAGACTGATAAATTTGGAAACCTTGGAAATATCTCAAGAAAATCCAAGGATTCGTACTACAAATATACTACAAATATAATTTTGGAAATATTTTTAGAAAATTACATCGACATTTCTTTTCTGAGTTAAATTTGGTTAAAGAATAATTCAAGAACTAGCCTAAAAAATTATAACTTTGTTGGTAAATTTCAGGAAGACGGCTACAGAGGCGTTGGCCCATATATGAACAAGGATATTAAATTTAAAACAAGGATATTAAATTTTAATGCGAAATGGAAATAATAGCAGTCGAGACTTTAAACTTACAAAAAATGGCTAATTGGAGAAAATATAAATGTGTTAAAGAGATGAAAAACACCCGGGATGAGCAACAGAACGAAGAATTCCTAAAAGTTTTGAAAAACGTAAATAAAAGTTTTTAAGATCTTAAACAAGTTGTTGAAAAATAACAACATTCCAGATGAATGGCGAAGAATTCGCATAAAACCCCATACCCAAACCCGGAACTTCGTGAAGTAACTCAGGACAACTGCATACTCTTCCAGTTTGTCGGTGACTGTTTCATAGTGGTTTTCGGACGTGATCATAGTAACATCAATATACTACTCCAGGCGAGGGTAAATGCCTTACTGGGGATTGCAAGAAGGCTGAAGATGAGAATAAATCCTGAGAAAACCAACATTAACTCCCAAAGAACCAAAAATATAATGAATATTAACGTAAATGCCACGATTATCAGCCTATCCCATACAATCAAATATTTGGGTAGAATCATTGACTTAAACAAATCACCTACCAATGGTTTTTGGAAAATAATAAGCGGCTGTAGATATGAAATCCAACCAGCAAAAGCTCTACACTGCTATAGAGCTTTCACTAGAGCTAAAATGGAATATGCTGCATCGTCCTTTGCGAACATTGGATCTACAGCGTTAAGGAAATTGGGGACGTGCAAAAAGTGAATTTTAGCGGCGCTTTGGGTCTGCATTCTGTACCACATGGCAGGCGATCTAGCGCCCAAATATCGGTTTGAATTGGCCACCGCCAGGGAAATAGCAAACTGCATTGCCTTCGGTTTACACGTAACGGAAATACTCTCAAAGGGGATTTTAACCCCAAAACAAGTGCGAAGATTAATCACAAATACAAATTTTTTCTTTCGAAGATTGGCAGAATAGATGGTATTGATAGGACACAATCACGACCGGTTTTTAAAACAAAGTTCTTTGGTGACATCTGCAACGGCTAAAGCTAGGCAAACAACGAGATTATAGAATGTGTCATGGGCCAGAAGCTGTATGAGCTGATGGTTCGGTGGGGACGATCCTGTTTTGCTTACTGGTACCCGGTTTATTATGGTTTATTTAACCCATTTCACCCCATTGTTCGATTTTTTCAAAAAATAATTAATGTATGAAAAATAGAATTTCACGTAAATTTTGATACGAATGTTAAGTCGCATCTATCACCAACTAAAAAAAAATCGCCCATGACCACCCCCCTCTCCCCCGATGCTAGGGGCACATTTCTGCAACTCTTATTTTTAGACACTTTGCATTAATTTTTAAGATTAAAAAAAATAAAAGAATAATCATGAGGAATTATTGCCAATATACATATGGAACTATTTTATAAAAAATGTTACACATGTGTAACATATACATGCTTGACCCCACATATGTGTAAACTGTTCGAAATTTCGAATGCTGGCGCTTATCCTATAGTTCCAAAAGTTTATGGGAAACACGTTATAATGAGAAATCCCGAGGGAAACATCGTCGTTGTCAACTGAATGGATGTGGTAAGCCAACAATGTATATGTGTGAGAAATGCAATGCGCATCTGCATACAAATTGTTTTAAGCTAAAACATTTTCACGACTTTTCTTTCGGCTGTTTTTTTTTCTTACGATTAATTTTTTCAAATAATAACAGTATGGATTTAATTTAATATAATTTTATACTAACTTTTATAATTTTTGTACGATTTGATTTGAAAGTAATGAAATCAATTAATTAAATAGCAAATAAACCAAATGTTTGACTTACATACAAAGTCGACATATAGGAAAAGAGCCAATGTTCGAAATTTCGAACAGGCTTTTCCGGGAAAACGGAAAATAGGAAATTTTTTGACCAGTTTTTGAATTCAGCCTAAAAAGTACCTTTTTCAAAAAAAATTAAATTAAAATTGAACCTCGGAGCGAAATGGGTTAAGTTTGAGTTCAAGGTTTCATCAATGTCTGCTGAATTGGCGGCTATAGAATCAGCGATACTCTACTCTGCAAAAGAAAATAATAATGGCAAGGTGGCCATACTCACGGACAGTAAGTCGTGTCGCCTTGGCGAGAGAGAAGAGCAACAACCCAAGGGTAAGAAAGATACACCAACTAATAAACGACACATCCTTCGAGGAAGGCAGTCTACACTGTACATGTGAATATTGTGGGTGACAAAGCGGCCAGGGAGGCAGTTACCAATGGATAAGAAGAAAATATATTGTTTAAGTATTGATGATGCCCTCATTGAAGAGAAATTATGGTCGGACTGGGATGAAACATATAAACAGAATAGCATGGAGAAATGGATAAAGTATGCAGAAATGTTCCCTAAGGTAAATAAGAACAGCTCTTGGTTCTCAAACTGCGGAAGGTTAAAACCCAATGAAATTAATACAATAAAAAGGTTGTTGAGTGGTCACTCTTCTGGAAAGGCAACACTGGCAAGGATGAGGGTATTTGATTCAGATCTATGTTACACAATGCTTGGAAACAGAAGACGATTCCCATATAATCTTTGAATAAATACGTTTCGAAAGCATTAGACCGAAATATCCATTAATCAACAAACATCTATCACTAGTGGAATTTTTCAAAAATTAAAAGGTCGAAAACTATACAGTTCTGATAGATTATTTGAATGAACTAAAAACTGTGATATAGCGCGTCAAAACGCGTGAATTTGTGATGGCATAATAGTTATTTCACTGGCCAGTTAAATCTTCACGGTGTCCATAACCGGCAGGTGGAGTAACAAAACAACAACAACAAAACCGGAAGACAACTTTACCATATTGTCTAAAACAACTTCGGTTCTTATAATTTGGGCCTTTGGCTTTTAAATAGTTAAATTTTCATATTCCTTAATTTTTGTTGTAATTTTTTAAAAGTGTCCTAGAAAGAATGAACATTTTTTTTGATGGTCATTTTAAAAATCTTTTCCGTTATAAAATTTATTGTTCGAAAAATCGAAATATATATATATATATATATTATATATATATATATTAATAGTTGTGATAACAAATTCTCTCACTGTTCGATTTTTAAAATTGTAGGGGCAGAAAACTCTCCACGGGCTCATCGCGATTCTGGTACTATGAGCCAAAACAAGTATTTTTGCCCAAGGAACCATACCTCTAAAATAACTTTCGAGCCTGCTAAAATTTCGATGAAGATATTTTCATGATATTTTCCATAATACTCAAAAATCGACCTATTTAGTCCATTTAAAATGTAAAACAATTATTGAAAATGGTGTATACCGGGGGTTTTTTGGATCGGGAAATCCATTTTTCACATTTATTTTTATATATAATTTTAACTGCCGCCAGGGGCCGTTTTTGTGCATTTTGGTGAATTTTTTTTTACCGTCTTGGGAAAAATTCACGAAATTATTGCACAAATCGACGAATCTTTGACTTTCCCATATATAAAATAGCCCAAAATATTTAGCGCTTAGAAAATTTTTTGGGGCGCCCATATATGAACTATATCGATTTCATTCCATTTAAGTCAAAAAATTCGTTTTTTTATTTACTCTTTGAATGAACAAATATATTTTTTCTTAATTTGCTTTATTATTTTATTTAAATGAAAAAAATTCAATTGAATTCAGTAATACAAGGAATGGAAAGACGAGTTATTTTACAAAGGAATTGAAATTAATTATTTTTGAAAGGGTTTCTTGGTGTCAAGTCTATGGTGTTTTTTGAAAGCTTTCTAATGTCACGGTTCTGTTCTAAAACTCGTTTGGATACGCTAGGCAGCAATTGAACGTGTTTTTCCATTCCTTGTATGTGTAACGGAATTTTCGGATCAGGCAGCGGTGGCTCATCGTTTTCTATATATTGTTCTAGATGTTCATAAGCAATGCTTAGAGTACATGGTGGTTCGAATATGTTTGTTTTATCATTCGTGTCATGCAATTAAAGTTTATGATAAGTTTTTTATAAACTCTCAGTACCAACGGATCTTCGTTATGGTCGCGGTAGTCTCAAATTTTTTTTATAACCAAATTGCGTGTTCTTTTTGCATTATCGAAAAACATTGCTAATAAAATATTTTTCGAGTGAGCGTAGTACGCGATTTCTTTGACAACATTATTCACAATTTGTCTCATATTCAAATCCACATATTGAGTTCAACATATTAATTTATAAACTATTAGACTACCGTACACCACAGAGTTGTAAAACTTAATATTAAAGTACATTTGCGCGTATACACTTTGATTATATAGTTTGGCAGAATTTTTAAATTATTAGATGGCTTAATGGTTGTCAAATAAAACCGTAAGAATCTATTGGCCTTGGTAAGCCAGCTAGAATGTGAAATTGGCCCTGGTTTAGTATTAGCCAAATCCGCCGAAAGCACACCAGAAGAAATTGCAAGTGCCATTTTGTACAAGTACCTTACGTCACACAGTGATAGAAGCATTCAGTAAAATCAATGAGAATCAATAAACGGTTTTAAATTCGGTTAAAAATTATAGATGATAGAGCTCCCCAAAGTCGAAATTTTTTTATCTTTTAGAAAAAGGCTCAAAATTTTTTGAAAAATTCTTCTTTCAAATCAAATTGTAGGCTATCTCGTTAACCGATTATAACGCTTTTGAAAGGTATTTTTATTTTCTATAAAATGAAATAAAAATTATGTTATTTGGTCGTTTACTTTTTCTACAGCCTCATTTTTTCAAATATACTACATTTTGGTAGTTTTTTATACTTTGATAGAATAGAACTAAAAATGTTTAAATATGTTTACTCTAACTAGTTAAAGTGAACTTGCCTGCATATACTTGCCAGTTTGCACGCAACAACCATAAACTTGTAAAAACATCTTGACATACACTGGTGCATATATGAGTAGATGGGTTTTGTCATGACTCAGTGAAAAATGAATTGATTTTAAAATCATATGGCTTATTTTAAAGGTCATAAAATACCAAATATTACCTAATTTTTGCAGATTTTTCTATCAATTGTTTTTGGTGCTTGAAAACAGAAATTTTAATGTTTTTAATTTTTTTTTATATATTAACCAACACTCAGGGATGCCCCCTAAAAATGCAGTGCATTGTGTTGATTTCAGGAAAATAGGTTGTGGGGAGGAGGAAAGAGGGAGTAGTGTTTGTGGATATTTGACTTAAATTTTATTAGATTATAACTGTCAGGAAAGACCTCTGCGGGGAGTTTATTCCACATACGGCTAGTTCGACTGATAAACGAATTCTCTCTGTAATGCGTTGTGCGGTCAACTGGACAATAGACTACAAACGGATGTGATCTACTAGAGAAGCGGGTAGAGCGAACTGAAACTCGGGCACTTGGAATAAGTTCGCTAATCTCAGAAGAACATTTCCCATGGTAATATCTGTAGAACAGTGATACACAACCCACATTCCGACGATGTTCAAATGAATCAATAGAGTTGGATACCCTACTGTCATTGATGAGCGCAAACGCGCTCCTTTGTCCACGGTCTAGTAGCTTCAAAATAGACTTTGAAGCTCCTGCCCATATATGGGAGTTGTATTCCATTTTCGGTCGGATGTAAGTGGTATAGATTTTAAGGAGATCGGAAGGAGTGAAGTAATTTTTACACCGTTTGAGAAAACCAAGACACTTGAATGCTTCTTTCGACACTTGAAAAACAAGCTCGTTCCAACGAACATCACATTGAATTCTCATGCCTAGAACATCAAGAGTATCCGATTCCTCAATACCTATACCACACATATATACAGATGACATTGTTGATTCCATGGCCCTATGGGTCAACATACAGCATTGAGTCTTCACCGCATTAAAATCAACCCACTCGGAGAATGTTAACAGGTCTTGATTGAGTGTGTCATTCATTGTCTGCCTTCTGCCCCCAACCTCCAAGAGGCTTGGCCTACAATTAAAGGAAAATGAATGACAAATGCTGCTGTCATCTGCGAAAGAGTATATAGAGTTAAAAGTTTGACCAAGAAGGTCGTTCAGAAAGATAAGGAAAAGAGAAGGAGAAAGAACGGAACCTTGGTGTACCCCTGAATTAAGCTGAAACTCATTAGATGAGACCCCAGCAATAACAACACGTATTGTTCGGTCTCTGAGAAAACTCGACATAAATCGAGAGAAGTCATTACCGATCCCAAATGCAATAAGCTTTGGTATCAATGCACCGTGCCACACATGATCGAATGCCTTGGAACTATCTAGAGCAACCACTTTACTTTCGCCAAAATTGCGAATGGATCGACTCCAGCGCTCAGAAAGTAGAGCTAATAGGTCTCCCGTGGAACGATTTCTACGAAAGCCATACTGTCGATCATTAAGATCATCTAAGTAGTTCACAAGATGGATATTGATCGTGCTCTCCATCACCTTTGAGAACGCAGAGCAGATTGCAATTGGACGGTAATTTTCAGGGTTATTAGCCGCACCCTTTTTAGGGATTGGTTGGACATTAGCAACTTTCCAACAAGAGGGAAAGACTCCCGCACGGTACGAAAGGCTGAAAAGGTTGGCCAATGGACTGGCTAGCGTCGAAGAGCACTGTCTCAGCACCGGTGCTGGTATACCATCCTGTCCCAAAGACTTATTAATGTTGAGATCCGAAAGAACCTTTTTAACTGCACGTGCTCGAAAGAATATTTTAGGCATAGTACAAGATACACTTTCAAGTTCGGGCAGAGGTTCATCGCTATCCGGCAAAAACGAGTTTTTTGCAAAAAGTTCAGCTAAGAGGTTAGCCTTATCAACCGGTTCAGTGAATATTTGGTCATTCATTAAAAGAGTTGGGATAGCAGAACTAGCATTGTTCTTTACCCTTTTAACAAATGACCAAAAGCTCTTACTACCCCGAGGAGCAGAGAGAACTTTAGCACGAATACACTGATCGTAAAGAAACTTTTGGCACCTTAGTGTTTTGGCACATTCAGTTCTCGCCTGTTTGCGTTGCAGTTCAGTGGCGGAATTTTTATTTTCACGCCAATATTTGAATGCTTCCTCTCTGGATCTGACTGCATCTCTGCGGGTCTTGTTAAACCATAATTTTTGATTTGGTTTAGCCGAAATGTGCTTTGATGGAATGAAAAATCGCATACCAAGCACTATTATTTTTTCCATCATTTTCGTAGCAACATCAACATTTTTATCCAGGAAACAAAGTTTACAGTTGAAATGCTTGAAAAATCGTTGAGCTCAGCCCAAGGAGCCTTTTCGTAAATAAAAACTAAGCGCTTCATAGCTGGTGCTGAAACACCTTGAAGTACGAACACCTTGAGTACGAAAAGGATGCGGAAATGGTGCAGCGATCCGAATTACCGAGAGGTGCAAATATTTTCACTTCATACTTATCAGGGTGTGAAGTGAGAAAAAGGTCGAGATTATTTTGTCGTTGCCCTTCAATGCACGGAATGTGCGTTGGTTGATTCACTAGTTGCGCAAGATGGTTATGCGCCGCTAAAAACTCAACGTAACGGCCTTCGGGAGTTGTTTGACTCGAATGGTGAAGCCATGTTGAGTTATGGATATTAAAATCGCCAGCAACAACGATTTCACTATTCGGGCAACTCTCTAGGATTCTAGAAATGGATTCAGAAAGGGCGGCGAAGCTTCTATATAGAAACCCGAAGTGCAAAATGTGTCACCTGATTTTGAACTTAACCCAAAATGAGTTAAATTCTGCATCATTACAGTTCAGATGTTGCTGATACTGGTACACAACATTGTCGCGAATGTACATAACAAGGCCCCTATGAAGAATAAAGAGTGATAGAAGGTGATAACCAGATATATGAAAATCCTGTGGATCAGCATCCCCACTTACCTGAGTCTCACATAAGGCGAAAACATTCGGCCGATGAAAGCAAATGTGGGCATATACAGAGAAAAAATTCGATCTGAGTCCACGTACGTTGCATATTTTATTTTGGATTTGATAGGATGGCGAAGTGTTTTTAAGAATTGTTAATGTTTTGTAATTTTAATGTATTGGCAATAGTAAAAACTATAAAATAAAAATCCACTTGCGCTACCTGAATTATTTTTAAGCGGCCCAAAATTTTCAGTATTCAAATTCTGTTAATGAATATAATAAGAAATATGCACCCAAAAATATATAAAAAAATTTGCTTGCGCTACCTGGTCGAAAATTTACAGTGTATGTTTTTTTGCAACAATCAGAAACTTTTGACCTGATGCCGCGTCAAAAAATTAAAAAATTTGCACTAAAAATTTAAAACAACGAAAATTCGCTAGCGCTACCTGTACTATTTTTTAGTAGCTACTGAATTCAGCATAATAAAATAAAAAAAAGTATGTTTATTCACTGGTTTGTGAATTGAAGTTGTTTTTCAATATCAGCACATATACTGAATTTAATTGTTTTCTTTGGTCAAACAATCGGCACTTAAACCGTGTTTCTCCTTTGATTGAAATTGAAAATGTTTTGGTTGTAAAACAAGAATGACACTTTATTTTCAAATTTTCATACTTATATACTAATTTTATAAAATTGTCATTTCTTTAACTTAGCATTAATGAAGTTTATTGGCATAAAATTGTTTGTTCAAAGTGATGACGCTATGGCTGCAATATTTCAATATTTCGTTCGACTAATGAACTTGTTAATGCTGTGTTAACGTAAAAGCAAAATAAAATTGTTTTTTACAATAACAAGAACAAAATTTTACGTTTTAGCATGTGTATAAACATGCTGTGTTAACATAAAAGCAAAATGAAATTGCTTTTATGATATACAAAACAATAACAAGAACAAAATTAAACTTTTAGAATGTGTATAAACATGCTCCCCCCGTTGAGTGGAGCTCAACAATGTGTTTTAGGTTGCTTCTGTTGACTTTTGTTTCATTGTTTTAGTTTCATTTAGTGAGTGGTTGCTGATAGTTGTTATATATGGACTGTGAAATCAGACGTTGTGTGTTGATGATGCGGTGCTGGAGTTGGATGATGTTTGGAATTTCGTTTGACTATTAGATACATCAAGATGCAGCCAGTAATGATCAATGCTGAGTAACCGAGCGTCATATGGTGGTAATTGTGGGCTTCGATTACATTTGGTAGTTGGAGTATATATTGTGCTGCCAATGAGGTTTGTAAAGATGTTATTTTTTGTACTTGTGATATGTATTCATTTGTGTGTATTTCATTCAGCAATGGTTTCAAACGTTTTGCATGGGTCTGCTCGGTAATTTCTCAAAGACTAGTATACGGTGTTTGCAGAGAACTGGATATCACTTGTTGTCCTTTCATGGTATAAATTAGCTGCTGCCATTCTATGGATGAAATGGCCGCCTTTCCGAAAAATGTATGTCCAATTGTGTTCCAAACTGCTTGTTAGATAGTTGTGCTCCTAATACCAATGGGAGTAGAATCAGGGCCATCATGGCAGTGAAGACGTGTTGTGTTTTGGAAGTGCGCCTTTTCTTCTTCGAAAATTAAGGCTTCTCCTTTTGGCAAATGATTACTTTATTTAACTCATTCAGATAAGAAATATTCGCCTCATTGGGATCACTATGCTTAGATGTTCCACCAGATTCCATATTGGTTAGTGGTAATGGGGCTAACCGAGCAATTGGCCTTCTCCAAATGCAGTTTGATGTTTTGACGTCAACCACTCTAACTGCGCCATCATCTCCTTGAGTTACCTTTACAACCCTTCCCAACGGCCATCGCAAAGGAGTTGTGTTGTCCTCCTTTATTATGACCATATCTCCAGGTTTGATGTTCACCTTTTCTGTTTTCCACTTATGCCGATACCTCAGTTCGCATAAATATTCCCGTGACCATCGTTTCCATCTGGTTAAGAGGTTGGGCCGTGTTTCTGTAGAATCAAAATCGATTTGAGCTTTCAATGGTTATCCAATTAGAAAGTGACCAGGTGTCAAAGCAGCCAAATCGTTCGGGTTGTTTGACATTGGGCTAATTGGTCGTGAATTGAGAATACCCTCAATTTCAATTACCACGGTGTCGAGCTCTTCGTAAGTCAAAGACGCTGTTGCTACGCTTCTAACTAGAAGATACTTTGCAGACTTGACCGCGGCTTCCCACAAGCCTCCAAAGTGAGGTGCTCGTGGTGGTATGAAATGAAATGTTATGCCCCTGGGTGTGCATTCTTTAACGATCATTTCTTGAGCTGAATTCGCATAATTGCTTCTGATAGTTCTTTAAGTTGATTTTTTGCACCAACGAAATTTGTTGCGTTATCACAGTAAAAATTTTTGCAATGTCCTCGCCTGCTTATGAACCGTTTTAGCGCTCCGATGAATGATTCAGTGGTCAAATCCCTGACTAAATCCAAGTGCACTGCTTTAGTAGCAAAGCAGCAAAATACTGCAATGTATGCCTTATAATGTTTCTTTCCTCTCACTTTTTAATAAACCTAAAACGGTCGACAAAAGGCAACGCCGGCATTGATGAATGGTCGAGCTGGGGTAACACGAGTTGGTAGAAAATTACCCATGATTTGATTGAGTAATCTTGGTTTGGCTCTGGAGCATCTTGCGCAATGTTGCACAATTGATCGTGCTGCCGACTTCCCCTTAACTGACCAAAATCTTTGTCTTTCATGCGCCAAAAGTGCTTGAGGGCCACAATGTCGATTTTGCCTGTGTATTATTTCCATGAGCATTTTTGATATCGGGTCATTGTATGGAATTAACATTGGGTGCCTGGCATCGTACGGAAGTATTTATGAATCTAACCGTCCTCCCACTCTGTTGATTCTATTAGTATCCAAAAATGGAGTAGGATTGGTGTATGGGCTATTTTTGCTTACTTCGTTGTTTTTCAAATGCTTTATGTCGTCTTCGAAATCTGATTGTTGAATTGCACGAATTATAACTATAAGAGACTGTTCCAATTCATCGACTGTCAAGGCCAGCTCAGATTGTTGTTTACGCTTCCTTGTGTTGTTAATAAAACCTCTGTATAAAACCAACAATTCGTTGTAACGTTCGAAATTACCCATTGTATTGTATTTTGTAAATTATGTTTGATGAAGTGTCACTTGCTGTTGTTACTGCAGTGATTTTCTTTCGTTTCATGTAAATCTCTTTCTCAGATATTGTGTGTGTCTTGGAATTTTTTTTGTGGCCAAATTTCCTACGTACCATGTAGAAATATGGGTCCATGGAGCCCTAAGGTGCATGTTGCCACTTTTTTTGAGAAATATCACGTGATAGGACATCTGCAGGCTTGTCTTTTGATTTTACATGACGCCACTGTTCAGCTAAGGATAATTCCTGTATTGCAGCTATCCGGTTGGCCACAAATGTTTGGTAGCATGATGACTGAGAGTTTATCCAGCCGAAACAATTTCCGAATCTGTCTACAAGTACGTGGATACATTTTCAAGTTTCAGATCCTTTTTTACCCTTGCTGTTAGTTGAGCGCATAACAATGCAGCGCAGAGCTCAAGACGAGGGAGAGTTTGTCGTTTTAAGGGTGCTGCTCGTGATTTTGCACATAGTAGCCTCACCATTACCTGGTTCTCTTTGATGACTGATCTGATGTAAATTGCTGCGCCATATGCCCTTTCTGAAGCATTTGCAAAAGCATGAATTTGTGTCTTTGACGATACATGCCCTTCGAAAATATGCCGGGAAAATTTCGTATTGTTTACATGTTCCAACTCATTGCGAAATGTCGTCCATCTCATATGAAGTTCTGCTGGCAACGCCTCATCCCATGTCAGTTTCATCTGCCACAGATCTTGAATAAACATTTTGGCAGTGACAACAATTGGTGATAGTACTCCCAAAGGATCAAAGAGTTTAGCCAAGTCTGAAGTAATAACTGTGCGCTTGGTGACATATTTAATATCCCCCAAGCATACCTTGACACAGAACTTGTCAATTTTTGGCATCCATGTTAAGCCTAAGGTTCACTGCATGGTTATTTTAATTGTTAAAGTCAATATTGACTTCATGTTCTTCTTCTACGTTGTTTCGAAGTAGCTGCTGATGATTTGTGCTCCATTTTTGTAGGTTTAGACCGTGCTTACTTAGTATGTGTTTCAGCTGTCGTTGGATTTCTAGTGTTGTATTCAGACTGTCAGCTCCGCCGATTCCATCATCTACGTAAAAATTTTCAAATAAGAACCGGGCTACATATGGATAGTGTAGCCAAGTATGGTACGGATCGTGTTCCGTAGGTAATTGTGTTGAGTTGATAATATTTTATTGGCTTCGTTGGATCCTTTCTCCAGATGATGATTTGGAATTTTCTGTCTTCTGGGTGCATTATTATTTTTCGAAAACGAAGTAGAATGGAAAAAAGCTCGCTTTGGACCGTGGGTCCTATGTGCATCAAATCATTCAGTGATAAGCCAGAACAGGTTTTAGTGGAGGCATCGAAGACCACACGTAATTTAGTTGTTAAGCTTTCGGGCCTAAATATGCAGTGGTGAGGAATCAAGTAGTTTGGTTCAAATGTGGAGTTTATAGCTATTTGTGTCATGTGACCCAAGGCTTCATATTCTTCCATAAAGCGTATGTATTGGGTCTTTACCAAATGCATTTGGTTGTCACAAAATGGGATTCTGGCCGCAAATCCCACTTTTTTCGATCGTGTGGTTTTGTACGAAATGATTTTCGCACTGTTTTTCTGAAACCAACAGAGTGTCTGCCTTTCCTGCGATGACTCAACCAAGTGCAGTATTTTGTAGAATATGTAGATTATTAGCTAGTTTGATGTGTCCTATCTCCAATAACTGGTGATAAAACTGCACCCAATAAGACATCGATTTTGTCAGGGCGGTTTAATTCTAGATCGGCTAATACAATGGTTTTGGGAATTGGCCAGCGATCAGTGTTGATGGCTTGAGACGGTTGAGGAGAAATTATGTGTGGAAGCACAGCTGCTTCAAGCCGTGTAGTGAAGTTGCTGATTCGAAACTGTAACACGACGTTGATTCGATGTTGTACCTTTGTGCTGCTTGATCCGATTCCAGTGATACAGATTGAAGCTGGCTTAGGTGAAAATCCAAGGCATTTAATTGAGCGTTCGGTGCTGAGCTTGAGTTGTGATCCAGAGTCGAGAATTGCTCTGCATTGCACCTCTTTTCCGTTTGTCATAATATTAACCATTGCAGTGCTGAGGAGTATAAAGCTATTCGTTTGGGAATGTTTGGCTGCAGTTAGTGATGCGGCTACCCTGCTGATTGGTGCGGCCTTTGGGACCACTGATGAGCATTCTTCAGACACATGGTTGTGTGGGAGATTGCTTTTTGATGTCGATTTGTTCACGCTCTGGTTGGAGTTTCCCAGATGCAGGAGTGTATTGTGCTTGTTAGTGCACTTCGTACAGCTTCTTGATATACAATTTTGTGTGTTGCGACCAGGTTTTAAACAGTTGACACAGCATTTTCGTTGTAGAACAAACTGAAGTCGTGCTGATGGTGATAACTGAAGAAACACCTTACATGCAAACAATGGGTGGTTTCCATTTTTGCACAGTATATAAAATAAATTGCTATGATTTTTGGATGTGATAGAAGTGCACATCTTTGGCCTTGAATTTGCTGACTTCTCCTTTTCCATTAGCGCCTCCATAGATTGGAAGTGTTTTCCAAGAATTTTAAGAATTCTTCGATTGTTGGGACTTCTCGTGGCTGCAATAGAGATTGTTCGTAACGCAAGCGTATGGCTTGCTCCAGCCTTTTTAGTAGCAAGTGGAGCAGAACTGGGTCCCAGCTTGATGTGTCTATTTCAAGATTTTTGAGTGCTAACAGACACTCCAAAGTTTTGTCATGCAGCGTTTTATAGTTGTCGCTTGATGGTTTGTTTGGTGCATCGATCAGCTCTTGAATTAGTTTACTGACCAGCAACCTTTTGTTGTTATAGCGATCTACCATGATTGCCCATGCAGTATCAAAATTTTCTCCAGTGGCTGCGAAATGTTTTATTAAGTTGGCTGCTTCCCCCATCAACTGTGTTTTCAGATACCAGATTTTCTGAACCTTCGACATTGGTTGGTTTATTACTAGTGATGAAAATAAGTCATGAAATTCTTGCCACTTAAGATAATTTCCATTCAATTTTGGTATTGTAATTTTTGGCATTGGGAATGATTCTGGCTGACTACTAATATAACCAGGGTTAAGTTGAGTTGTGATTCTGGTGTCGGCCTTGACGAACTTCCGTACCTTAAGATTTATTTTGTGACCAATATTATTTGTGAGATTTTTTTATTTTTTCGGGCTAATTATGGTCAATTAAATATTAAGATGATAATAAAAAAATTCAAATTATTACATCCTTTTCACTCGACGTTTCGTTGACGGTATTTCAACTTCTTCTGGAGTGTGAACTTTATTTATTTGATTTTATTTTATTACATTGTCAAGTGACCCACAACACAAAATTTTAATAAATTTAATAAATAATTACAATTTTAAAAAATCACAGTTTAACCCAACAACTAGTATCACAGATTGTTTATATTATTAGACCTTCTTCTCTAAAATGATGAACCGTTCCACGTTGTAGCCTTGTTCCTCAGGATTGTCGCATATTTCAGCTATTTGAAAATATAAACCTTCAGTGTTTTCCCAGAGTTTTGAGGCAGTTGCTATGTCCTCATTAGTTGACTCTTGAAATAAACGATCCAGAGAATTCATCATTGCTGTTTACCTTCGTGTAAACTTCAGCTCTTGTCTTTCTGCTACTTCGAATATATTCTTATATTTTTGGAAGATATTCATGATCGCGGTGTAGTAGTCTTCCGTGAAGTACTTGTGGTCGAGCGGTAGGTTCTCTAGTAGACGAATTTTATTGTCATTGGCTTCAAATTCTGACCACTCATCATTAAGCCTTCTTAATCTTTCCTGAAAATAGTTCTCAGATTCTTTTCTTGCAGAAGCATCCTTCTTGAAGTTGCAATATTTTCGCCGATTTTCTTGTGACTGATAACTAATTCGTTGAACGAGGCCATTGTTGGTTGTTGATTATTGTTGATAGGATCCTGGTATGGGTCCTGTTAATAATTGGCTCCTTGTTGCGGGTCTTACATGAGTTCCTGTGCCTTGTTACAGGATCACGTCGGGGTCACCAAAAATGTTCATTCACTGGTGTGTGAATTTAAGTTGTTTTTCAATATCAGCACATATACTGAATTAAACGTTATTTTCTTTGGTTAAACAATCGGCACTTAAACCGTGTTTCTCCTTTGATTGAAATTGAAAATGTTTTGGTTGTAATACATACTTATATACTAATTTTATAAAATTGTCATTTCTTTAATGTTTGTTCAAAGTGATGACGCTATGGGTGCAATATTTCATGGTCGTTCGACTAATGAACTTATTAATGCTGTGTTAACGTAAAAGCAAAATAAAATTGTTTTTTACAATAACAAGAACAAAATTTAACGTTTTAGCATGTCTATAAACATGCTGTGTTAACATAAAAGCAAAATGAAATTGATTTTATGATATATAAAACAATAACAAGAACAAAATTAAACTTTTAGAATGCTGATGATTCTGTGTTTGACTGTTGAATTGAGCGGATGTTTCAAAAAATCGTCGCGCTAATTAAATAGTTTTTTCAGTGAATGCTAAAGTGTGTGAGTGTGTTGGTGAAATATTTATTTTTGTGAAGTTGAGACGCCGATGATCGGGTGCTCCGCTGAACAAAAATTTCTCCGGCCAGAAGTGAGGTTAGTGGTAAGTGCTCATTCTGCGATTAAGCAGATGAAGGCGATGACGACGGAGTTGAACAATATAGTTCTGGACGGTCGTGTTGAGGTCGAAATGGCGAAGCGGATCAAGTTGGGCGGTTAGAAGAATTACTGATGACCTTGATTAGGGACAACGAGTGACTGAGGGGTCGTTTGGACGTCCTAGGCACTAGGGGCATTTCGCAAACTGTTCGTTTATCTCGGATGGATCAACCTATGCCTGCTCAACCCCGCCACCCCCGTCTCAGAACGCGCCTGTCACCCCATCACCGAGACCAGTGGAGACCTAGTCAGTTGTCTTGCGTAGCAAGACGGCAGCTAAATCTGAGGACGTTTTAAAAAAAAATTGTTAATGAAGTAGGCCCCACACACGGGGTACGCGTGCATGCGGTCAAGGCGGTTCGTAGTGGTAGGGCGGTCATCCGCACCCCGTCAGTCGCGGAAAGGAAGAGGATCGTCCGGAATCCTAAATTTTTGGAACATGGACTGGAAGTGTCGGTCAACGATAGGCTGGGTACTAGAGTTGTCGTCCAGAAGGTTCACTCCGAGATCACCCCTGATGAATTCATGGGTGCTCTCTACGAGATGAACATGAAGGAATGAATGACTTTAGAAGCCTTTAAGAAGGGGGTACGGTTCGCGAGTCGACCGTGGAACATGCGCGCTGACGGAGCTGTCGACGTTATTTTGGGTGCTGGTAACGCCATGGAAGCCCTTCTGAATGGCGGAGGCTGCTACGTTAAGTGAGACGTCACGAGCATATCCCTAGCTGCTATCGTCGTCTTGGATTTGACCATATGATTACGGATTGTCGCAGTAAAGGTGAAGTGTGTCGTTGGTGCGGACAGACCGGTCACGTCGTTCAGCGTTGTGAAAATCTGCCGCATTGTAGGAACTGTGCGTTCAAGGGCTTGCCGTCGGATCATCTTATGATGACCGACGCCTGTCTGACGTACAGAGTGTTGGTCGCGAGGGCAAGGGCAAGGCATTAAGACGTCTCTGACAATTATTCAATATAATTGCCAGGGCTCTTATCCCAGTATGTGTGAGTTGGGCGAAAGGATGGTTGCCATGAAGATTGGGTTTGCCCTGGTTCAGGAACTTTTCTCAACCGACGGTTATGTATGGGGTCTACCCTCATTTATGAGGGCATTTCCTCGTTCTATGGCTAAGGCCGTTGTAATTGTCAACGATCCTGACGCAGAGTGTATGGTGGTATCTGCTGACGAACTACGAGTATGCGTCTTGGTCGAGGCAAGATTTGGAAAAATGTTCCTGCCAAGCATATACTGTGAGTTCAGCGGCCCATTAGAGCCTTATATCTCATATATGGATACGGTGCTACGACTAGCGAGTAGCAACCCGATAATCCAATTCGGATTATGCTCCATTACTCACCAGTCCCTGTGGAGGTCTCCGATGTGATGCGGTGGCGTAGACGCCCAATTAATTGGGATTACTACGGTTTGTGCATTAGGGAGGCGGCCTCTGAGGTCCCCGTTGGGGATTTCAGGGGGTCTAACTACAGATGAACAGATAGGCAAACAGATTGGACAAACAACACCAATGACGCCTTCGTGGGATATGTCGTAAAACAATCTCCGGAAGGGTTAAATGGTGGACTCCGGAGTTGACAGAAATGCGGAGGGCCATCCGGCAGCTCGGGAAGCGATTCCAGAGAGCCAGGCGGACCAATGCAGATGATGTCCTATTGCGTGCGACGAATTACGCAACGCAGCTACGTGCCTATAAGGACCGTATCGTGAAGGTGAAGGAGGATGACTAGAGGAGATACGTACGGGACAACAAGGACGATCCATAGGGTAGAGCCTATAAGCTCTGTAGAGGTAGGGGCAGGCGGACCGATGTGTCCGGCCTACGTGTTGATAATGAATTATTGCCATCATGGTGGGCATGCATACGCGTTCTGCTGGGCGAGTTCTTTGCATGGGTGAAGGGTCCTATCCATCTTCCTTTTCAGGGGGTGGATCCATCTCATCCATTGGACAGAACTGAGTTGGAGTTAGGCATTTGTCAGGCACGGAGTAGAAAGTTTCCAGGTATGGACTGAATGACCTGAGAGATGTGTAAAAGCATCTGGAAGGTCATTCCTGAGTACTTATTGGCAATCTATGAAAAGTGTGTATCAGGGTATTTTCCACATACGTGGAAGATAGCCCGTGTCGTAGTTTTGCTTAAGTCACCCGTTAGGATCAGGAGCAATCCCCGCTCCTATAGGGGCATCAGTCTGCTTTCTGTGCTTGGAAAACTATTGGAAAGGATTAAGGTGAAAAGGCTTCAGGAGAGGATCGGCTAGGGCACATGTGAGTGGCAATTTGGCTTTAAAGGTGGATAGAGTGTAGCGGACGCCTGGCAGCACGTTAAAACGTGCGTGGACAGGACAGAGGTGGGATATGTCCTTGGAATCTGTATTGATTTCAAGGGTGCGTTCGTCTTTCTGTTATGGGAAGGCGTTCTAGCGAGGCTACGCGAGGTTGGAGCTTTGGAAAAGCTACTTCTCTGGCAGGCGGGTTTGTGTCGCTGGTGTGAACGAGTCCTGTGCATTGAGGTGGTCAGAGGTTGTCTGCAGGGATCCATTGCGGACCATATATTTGGAATCTAATAATGGATCCTCTCTTGCTGAGGCTGATGGTTGCATACAATGTGTGCGTATATGCGGATGACTTGCTCGTCCTTATCGAAGGCCAGTCTGGTGCTGAGCTGGGGAGAAGGGGGGAGGAAGCCATGCAGATTGTCTGCGATTGGAGTAGACGAGTAGGTGTAGATGTTGCAATGGACAAAACTGTGATAATGTTGCTGAAAGGCAAGTTATCGCTTAATCGACCTCAAACTGTTAGGGCCAATGGCGTTAGCCTTAAGTATGCGACTGAGGTCAAGTACTTGGGGATAACAATGCGTGAGCGTATGAACTTCTTGGTTCATCTCGAGCGTGTTAAGGCGAAATTGGCTGCTGTGGTCGGATGTGTCCGGCATATTCTTAGGAATGACTTGGGCCTCAGCAGGCGTTCTATGCAAACCATTTACCGCGGACTGTTTGTTGCTTGCGCAACATATGATTCCTCGGTGTGGTCCAGCGTGGTCACGACTGACAGAGGAAAGCTGAAAAGCATGTCGTGTCAACGGGTAGTCTAGCTCGCTTGTGTGCCATGCTATCGTACGGTCTCCACGGAGGCCTTACACGTATTGGTAGGTGTAGCTCCTCTTGACTTGGAGGTAGTACGTAAAAGTATTGCCTACAGGATCATGAAAGGACAGCCATTGTTGCAAGACGATTGGGTGACTAACGAGGCCATTAGTGGGAAGAACTCGACGGAGTGCAAGGCACTCTTAAACGTGTGTGTTGTCTCCAGATGGCAAAATAGGTGGGACGGTAGCGACAATGGACGTGTTACATACGCCTTCATTAGCAATGTGACGTTCGTGGCGAAACGTCCAGATTTTGGCTTCAGCCTGATTATGGGCTTTTTGCTTACGGGCCACAGGTCTTGTATATTACCAATGATTGAAAATATATGTTTTTATGTTGATGAAGGAATTAAGTTAATGTTGATCAGCCCGAACACATTAATCCGTGCTGACATTAATCTTTATTCCTTTTGATCCCTTCAAGCAATTGAAACTTGAAAGGTGATGATAATGATAGTAATAACAAGACAAGTTTTGCTGTATTACTAGAAAGTTATTTATTTTGTTGGGCTTTTTATACTTTATAATGATCAAAAAATGCTTAATACTAAAATAATTATAAATTACATATTCTATGTTGTTGTTGTTGTCCAACCATAATAATGCTTTGTAGTGATTTAGTTATAAATGGTAAAGTAATTGATTGACCTATATTGGTTAGTCTAGTTAAGCATTATTATGTTTGGTAATAATAAGTATGCGGAAATAAATTGTGTTTGGTAATAATAAATTGGTACAAATGTATATAGTGTTGTGTCATCATTTTATTTACCAAATGTAACAATGCTTAATAGTAATTTCATCGACTGTCTGTCAGTCAATTTATTATTGACTGACTTGGATTCTTGGCTTGACTAAGCATTATTATATCCGGCAACAATAAATGTGACAAAATAATGCAATGTATGTAATATGGTGTGTGTGTTTGAAAACAGTTAATATGTGTAAAGTGCAATGAACAAAAATAAAACAGATGGTAAATCATTGACAGTGCTGGGTATAAACATTCTCCCCCGAGTTGAACGGCTGTTCAACAAGAACGATGTAGTGTAGTTGGTTGTTGTCATGGGAAATGTGACTAGACATCTGTGACATCTATTGTGAGCTGATGAAGTTGCTGGCGGGGCATCGGTTGGGGTGTTATGTTTAAATTTTCAGAACCAACTGAGTTATCTCTGTTGGTTTCTCTGGTGGGCATTGTTGTGTGTTTTTGTTTGGTCCGTTGGGCCTTGTAGTTGAGACAAATAACGATTAATGTGACAACGCTCAACGATAGTGCAAGATATCCGATTGCGTAGCTGTGCTCCTGATGAGACTTCAATTTGTTGGGAAGTTCAATGATTTTGTGGTCTTCCAGTGATTTTTGCAGAAGTGTGAGATCTTTTATATTTTTAGCATATTCATCTTCTAGATCTTTTGAAGTTGAATGATGGTAGTCTGTGGGATGTTGAATGTTTTCTTTTAACGAAAGGTCCGACATCTTGCCTAGACTGGAGTAGGAGGATTTCAATGTGCTGGGCATGGTTTGTCGTCCATTCATCATGATGAGATCGTGTTTTAGCATGCATTCTGGGGCAAGCATGAGTAGGCCGGAGCCCTTCAGAAGAAGAGGGATTATTTCTTTGTTGCATACTGCTGTGGCCCGGGAAGACGATAACATAGTATATAACCATTGATTGTTTTTATTTAAAGGTATCCATCTAACATTGGGTGTTGTTTTTTCCAAAATACAAGTTGGTGATGTTTTATTGTTGAATAAATTTATTTCACATGCGCATACTTCGGAGCCGTACTCATATTTGATTTGGATGTTAGTACACAGAAATTCATCTTGTTTTATGGTGTAACAGGAATTCAGCTCAGATCTTGTGAGACGAATGTATTGTTGACGGGATGCTGATGTGCCAAGAAATGTGGTGCATGGCTTGATGACTATCATGGTGTTATTTACTGGATTCGGTATAGGAATTAGATAGAACATTCGGAATTGATCACGCTCAACCAATGGTATAGTGATTTTAAAGATGGCGTGTTGACGTGTAAGTCCCCCTTTAACCTTCATAAGTTTAAAGAGTTGCAGCAAATCTTGTGTAGGAAGATATACTGAAGGTGGTGAGTGCAGATTGATTTGATTTACTTCGTTTTGCAATTGCTCTGGAGTAAGTAATAGTGGGCTAATTTTTCCACGGTGTGTATCCGTAAGAGTATCAAGGATTGACATTTGTATTTTCTGCAGATTGTTTGCAATTAGAGTTAGCTGTAGGACTCCAGAGGTAAATAGTTGATTAAGATGTACTTGAAATAACATTTTGTCGAAGTTGCCCATTTCTGCTGAATAGAGTTTGATTTCCTGCTCTAATTTTTCAAACCTGGTCCTAGATGTGGTTTGATACTGTCGCATGATATTAATTGTTGAATCAACAATTGTAGTTTGGTTTTTAAGTAATCTCAATAAAAATGACTCGTTTTCCTTGACTTCACTTATTGTATTGGACATGTGGTTAGCATAATCAGAATCCAATATGCCAAATAGTGAATGCGCAACGTTGCCGACTATGTCTAATGCTCCTCTTTTAGTTCGAAGCAATCGGTTGTCCAGTTGCATATCACGTTCCATGTATTCAAAATGATCGATTACGCTGCGACAATGGTCATCAATGGTCATCATGGTGCAAAGAGTTCTTAACGAATTTGTCCTATTGGCAAGAATAGATGTTTCTGACCAGTAGGTAGCCAAATCGTAGTACACCAGTAGATTCCATTCAGTAGTTGAAATAGAGACTGTACCCACTTCCTCGAAATGAATTCCGAGTTTTGGTCCAAATTTTTTGTTTTCGACTGAACTTCCACAAATTATCGGTAGTAGAAGTATTAATGCGACCAATGTTAGGCAGGGATGAATCTTTGCCAATTTCTTTCTCTTAACCTTGGGTTCATTAATTGAGTCAGGACTGTTAGTCTTCTGTTCGTCATCATCTGGAGCCGTAGGTAATTCTAAACTGGTGTCAATGTGTAAGCGTGCGAGTCGGTGTATTGCACGTTTAAAGATTCCCTTGGAGGTTTTTACATCAACAACGCGAGTGGATTCATCTGATCCTTGGTGCACGTTAATGATTCGGCCTAATGGACACTGCATCACTGGAACGTTATCTTCCTTTACGATAGCCATGTCTCCTGCCTTGAGATTGACGCATTGAGTTTTCCATTTGTGTCGTTGTTGGAGCTCATTCAGATATTCATTTGACCATTGTTTCCAAAATTTGTGTCTTAAATTGGAGACTTGTTCCTAGCGCGATGATAGTGTATGTCTTGATGAGCCTGCTTGGCTGTCTATTTGGGAAGTAAGTGCTTCTCCTATTAGGAAATGTCCTGGCGTTAATGCTGTTAGGTCAGAAGGATCACTCGACATTGGGGTTAATGGACGTGAATTCAGTATTGCGTCAATCTCCACGATGACTGTTTCAAGCTCTTCATACGTTAATGATGCTGTAGCAACGCCCCGAAGTAGCAGATTTTTTGCTAATTTTACAGCAGCTTCCCATAACCCTCCGAAGTGAGGTGCTCTTGGAGGAATGAAATGAAAGTTTATTCCCTTGGAGCTGGAAGCAGAAATGATCTCATCTTGTCCCTTCTCTGAATATATGGTCTGCATTAGTTCCGTCAATTGATTTTTGGCACCAACAAAATTTGTGGCGTTATCAGAGTATATGTTTTGACAGCGACCTCGTCTACCAATGAATCTTTTTAAGGCACCGATGAATGCCTCTGTTGATAGGTCAGTTACTAGCTCGAGGTGCACAGCCTTTGTGGCGAAGCAACAAAAAACAGCTATATAAGCTTTAGTTGGTCTTTTACCCTTGATCTTGTAATGGATCCAGAACGGCCCGCAGTAGTCCACACCTGCATTGATAAAAGGTCGTGAAGGTGTTACTCTGGTTTGCGGTAGGTTACCCATGAGTTGTTGGCATAATTGTGGTCGAGCTTTAGTACAGGTTATGCATTTTTGTACAGTTGCTCTTGCTGTGATTTTCCCCTTAATTGGCCAGAATCGTTGTCTCATTATGCTCAATAATGCCTGAGGACCACAATGTTTATTTTCAATATGATTTTTTATGAATAATAGTTTTGCGAATGGGTCATTATATGATAGTAACATTGGATGTTTTGCATCATTCGGTAATGTTGATGATTCCAATCGGCCTCCAACTCGTAGAATACCCTTATCATCGATGAATGGGGATAAGCTGCTGATGGCGCTATTTTAGTCGACATGATTATATTTCTTCAATTGTTTGAGTTCAGGTGAGAAGTCGGATAACTGAATCGCTTTCATGATTGCGAAAAGAGCATGATTCAACTCGTTTGCTAAGAGCGCCTTGTGTGATGGACGTTGATGTTTCGGTAACCTTGCATTATTGATGAATCTGATGACATGTCCCATTATCCTTTGCAATTTGTTGAAGGAGTTTTGATGAGGGATTTTTGTAGATAAAATCATCATTCAACACTGTAATCGCTACGATAGGAGTCACTTTCCTTTTTTCGATGTCATTGGAAATTGGTTGTGAGAATTTAGGAGGCCACAATTCTTCTCTTCCATGGAGAAAAAGTGGTCCATAAAACCATAGATTACATTCGAAAAGTTTGGATGCTGATAGTCCTCTAGATAGTACGTCAGCTGGATTGTGTTTTGATCCAACATGACGCCATTGGTCAGTTAATGTTAGTGACTGGATTGTGGCAACTCGATTGGCTACAAAGGTTTGATACAGACTTGATTGTGTATTTATCCAAGATAGCACAATTTCAGAATCAGTCCATAAAAACGTTGGTTGATTTTTTACTTGAATATCAGTTTTTATTTTATGTGCAAGTTGAGCGGCTAGTACTGCGGCACATAATTCT
The DNA here is from genome assembly GCA_963682025.1 of Cordilura impudica. Taxonomy (NCBI): domain Eukaryota; kingdom Metazoa; phylum Arthropoda; class Insecta; order Diptera; family Scathophagidae; genus Cordilura; species Cordilura impudica. Next base: position 215,275,040 of record OY821520.1, read on the forward strand.
AGACGAGGCAACGTCTGTCGTTTTAATGGAGCGACCCGTGTTTTTGCGCACAATAATTGTACGATGATTCGTCCATCTCTAAGCCTGGCACGGATGTATGCAAATGCACCAAAGGCCTTTTCAGATGCATCTGCAAATATGTGAAGTTGAGTGTTAGCTGGAATTTCTCCTTTGAAGATGTGTCGTGGAATTTTCATATTATTCAGACTGTCCAAGTCATTCCTAAAGGTGTTCCAAGTGGAATAAAGATCCGCAGGAAGTGTCTCATCCCAATCCAATTTTAATTTCCATAATTGTTGGATGAATATCTTTGCCTTGACAACCACAGGTGCTAGTAAACCAAGAGGGTCGAATAACCTTGCTAGATCGGAGGTGGCTGTACGCTTTGACACGAGTTGCATTAGTTTTAAATTTGCCCTGATGCACAGGTGATCAGTTTCCGGTTGATGGTATTGACATTCTGGTCGTCAAAGTCGAAATTTACTTCTTGATTTCCGATTGGGATATTGCCAAGTAGTTTCGGATGATTGGCACACCATTTTTTCAAATTGAAGCCATGTTTCTTTAGGATTTCTATGAGTTCCTTTTGAGTTTGAACTGCTATATTAAGATTATCCGAACCTCCTAGCCCATCATCCACATAAAAGTTGTCTTTTAGCATCTGAGAGCCGAGTGGGTACCGTTCACTATTTTCATCAGCGATTTTTTGTAAGCATTTTGTGGCCAGATAAGGTGCTGATCGTGTCCCGTATGTAACTGTGTTGAGCTTATAGTATTTTATAGGCGACTTTGGGTCTTCTCTCCATATGATTAGTTGATATTGCTGATCTTCTGGATGAATTAGTATTTGGCGATACATCTTTTCAATATCTGTGGTGAATACAAATTTGGGCAAACGAAAACGGAGGAGAATTGAATACAGTTCACTTTGGACGATTGGGCCGGTGAACATTAAGTCGTTCAATTAGTAAGCTGTCGATGTTTTTGCCGATGCGGCGAATACTACTCTCAGTTTCGTCGTGGTGCTGTCAGGTTTGAGGACACAGTGATGAGGGATGAAATATTTAGGACTCAATACTGTATCAATGTTAATCTTCTGCATGTGTCCCAATTTCTCATATTCTTGCATAAATTGAATATATTGACTTCGTACCTCTTCATTTTTTAATAACCGTCGTTCTAACGCCATGAATCTATTATAAGCAGTTGCGTGTGAGTCTCCTAATGCTGCTGGATTATCTCGAAACTGCAGGCTAACTACCAAACGGCCATAATCGTTGGTATGTAAATTTTGAGCAAAATGTGACTCACATTGCTTTTCTGGTGGCGAAAGATTTTTGATGCTGGGTTCAATTTCGTCCAGTTTCCAGAGCTGTTCGATAGTTTCTTCTAACGATGGTGTGTTGTCAAATACTGCACATGTAAGAGCAGACAGCTGGTTGGAGTTGCGTTTTGTCCGATTGCGCCACCTACAATCCAGCCAAGTGAAGTGCTCTCAAGTGTTGGAAGACCTTCGCAAAGTTTTATTGTTCCCGCTTCAGTTAATTTGTAATAAAATTCTGCACCGAGTAAAATATCTATTTTTCCCTGGTGATTGAAATGGGGATCTGCTAATTGGATGTGTTTCGGAATTTCATGTAGATATATCGATTTGTTGATGCGACTGAGGCGGAATGATATTTGGGAGTATATGTGCTTCCAAGGTTGTGGAGAAACTGTGATCTCTGGATTTCATTTCGACATTAATGCGATAATTTGACCTTTTTTGGATGTTGCCAACCCCGTCTATGCGTAATGAAGCTCTTGAAGGGAAAGTGGACAATTTTTGGCAAAGTCGATTGGAGACAAGATTCACTTGAGATCCAGAATCTAATACTACTCTGAATTCCCCTGAGGCACCATTTGGAGCCGTAATTATAACCTTTGCTGTTGCTAATAGTACATAGCCCTGGCGGGCCGCACCGACGTTTGTTGCTGCTGATGTGACTGCTGCAATGTTTGGGGCAGCCGCCTTTACTTCTTGATCTTGAATTTGTATTTGATGACATGTTTCTTCTTTGATTATTGTCAACTTTTTCTAAGTGAAGTAATGTGTTGTGCTTTTTCGTACATTTTCTGCAGCTACTTGCATTGCAGGTTTTCGCAGCGTGATTACTTCCGAAGCATTTGACACATAGGTTCTGTTGTTGTATGCAGCGTAGTCGCTCTGCTGCTGACAGTTGTAGAAATTTGTTGCAGTTATATAACATATGACCACTGTTCTTGCACAACTTGCATGCGTTAATATTGTTTTCATGGGCTGTTATTACTGTTGAGACAGCCTTAATGTTGGCTTTTCTTTCGAAGCCATTGCTTCCATAGATTGAAATTGCAATTCCAGGAACGATAACAATTCAGGTATGACTGGCACATCCTTTGGGTTAGTTAACGACTGCATGTACCTGACATGAGTCTGTCTGTCGAGTTTTTTGATCAATATTTGTATTAGAATTGCATCCCAAGACGATGTTACAATTCCCAAATTATTCAATGCCAGCAAGCACTCCTTGGTGGTGTCATGCAGAGTTTTTATGGATGGTGCAGATGAAGTCACTGCTGGTTGGCTGATTATTTTGTCCACCAAATTAGCTACCAGGAGTCTTTTGTTGTTGTAACGTTCCTGTAGCGTTCTCCAAGCAGCATTATAGTTCTGATCTGACAACGTGAGTTGTCTGATTAGTTGTTCTGCTTCTCCCGTTAAATTGGTTTTTAAGTACCACATTTTTTGTACTGCTGGAATCTGTTGTTTATCTATCATTTCAGAAAACAAGTCATGGAATTGGCTCCATTTGAAGTAATTTCCATCAAATTTTGGAATTGTTACCTTTGGTAATGGTAACGAGTTTTGTGCCAATGATGTTGGCTGGGTTACACTGATGGCAGTATTTTTGTTCTTTATTGTGGCAGCTGCTACTGACAGATTGGCTAACCCATTCTGAACTGTCTCATTCAGTGCATAGAATTCATCCATATTAAAACCGGCCTTTGCTGGATCTTCAATTTTTTCACAAATATCATCGCAAAAAATTTGAATTTGAATTTGTGAATAGTATTAGTTCTTAGTTCATAATATTGATGGGGTTGATCTTCTTCAGTAAAATTTAAGCCACTTAATAATCGTTCTAATGCTGTCATTCGAATTGATTGAGCGCCATTATTTTTAGTTTCTGATGGCCTTTGTTTAGTTTGGGTAGCTGTTTGTAGCCGATTGGCCTCTGTAGTGAATATTTCTACATATGTAGTTGTTAAGGCCTTAATTTTTGAGTAATGTTCGCTCGTAAAATATTCATGATCTGTTCTAAGCATTTGAACCTCGTCGAGCATACGCAAGCTTGTGGCCTGGGCTTCAAATATACTCCAGGCGTCTTCTAACCGCCGTAACCGTTCTTCGAAATATCCTGCGGTTGTTTTTCTATCCGCAGAATCCTTTTTAAAGTTACGGACGATCGCTTTAATAATTTCAACCGTTTGTAATAGGGAATCCAACAACTGTTTTGAAGTCTCCATTGTATGTGTTCACAAATGGTTTCTAACTTAGATGGATATTTTGTTGACTGCGTATTTGATGAAACAAAGTATTTGAGGTGTCCCACAACTAATGATATGAATCTATATGTCCTGATTACTGATATGGACTGATAATGTCCTGTTTGCTTATAGCTGGATCTGCTAAGTTTATAGCTGGATCTGCTTTGTTAATTATAGCTGGATCTGCTTGTAGATTGTAGCTGGATCTGCTTGCTTATTGCTGGATCTGCTAAATTTATAGCTGGATCTGCTTGTTGATTATAGCTGGATCTGCTTGTTGATTATTTATGTTCGTTTATGTGGATGTCCTGGATGGATATCCTGTTGCGTGGTCAATCCACTCGTGAATGCTTTAAGTTCACTACCACTGGTGGGGGGAAGCTTAAGTCAAGAGTATTTTTTAGTGGTTACCAAATATATATTGCCAATGTTATGATAATATATGTTTTGTGCTGATGAAGGAATTAAGTTAATGTTGATCAGCCCGAACACATTAATCCGTGCTGACATTAATCTTTATTCCTTTTGATCCCTTCAAGCACTTGAAACTTGAAAGGTGATGATAATGATAGTAATAACAAGACAAGTTTTGCTGTATTACTAGAAAGTTATTTATTTTGTTGGGCTTTTTATACTTTATAATGATCAAAAAATGCTTAATACTAAAATAATTATAAATTACATATTCTATGTTGTTGTTGTTGTCCAACCATAATAATGCTTTGTAGTGATTTAGTTATAAATGGTCAAGTAATTGATTGACCTATATTTGTTAGTCTAGTTAAGCATTATTATGTTTGGTAATAATAAGTATGCGGAAATAAATTGTGTTTGGTAATAATAAATTGGTACAAATGTATATAGTGTTGTGTCGTCATTTTATTTACCAAATGTAACAATGCTTAATAGTAATTTCATCGACTGTCTGTCAGTCAATTTATTATTGACTGACTTGGATTCTTGGCTTGACTAAGCATTATTATATCCGGCAACAATAAATGTGACAAAATAATGCAATGTATGTAATATGGTGTGTGTGTTTAAAAACAGTTAATTTGTGTAAAGTGCAATGAACAAAAATAAAACAGATGGTGAATCATTGACAGTGCTGGGTATAAACAGGTCTTTTAATGCATTTTTGCATAGAAGAGCCTTGGCTAATACATCGGAGTGTGATTATGGACCTTTTACCGAGGAATGGTTTCATATCTTGTGCAAATGCACGCTCTACTCCGACATACGGGACCTAGATTCTCTAGGTGTCGTATTAACGGACGATGGTTGTGATGTCAGTGGTGTGCTTGCGAATGGTGAAAGAATGCTTTGTATGAATGTGTTTGCGTGTAAAGTCTTCAAAAGAAGACGTTTAAGAAGGGTTTGATCGAACGATAGGATGTACGCATGCGTGTGTACCCAAGACCTATACACTCACGCACAGGGTGAATGTTTGAGTATGGGACTGAGACCTTCGAGTGGCCACCAGTCCATAGCTGTTTGTAGTTATACTGGTACGAAATCTGACCGGAGGCTTAATATATATATTCTGGTGCCATGGGTAGTCAGAAGCCCCTGGAATCACAGATTCCAGCTGACTTGTTGGGTACGGCCCTTGAATGGAAGTATCGTGGTGCTTGTGGTTTAAACCCAAATCTCGGTAAGAGCACAGCTCGATGTGGAGTTGCATTAAACCGGGTGCTGTGACCCTTAGAATAGCAGAGGTGTGTTAGGTTGGCCTCGACTCCCCACCAAGGAGTGGGATTTGTTGCCCAAATGCACAAATGTTGAATTTTTACCTGAGTATAGTTTCTACACAACGGGGCGGTGGTCGGCGCATATTCCGATCCAGTGTTCAGAGCACCGTGAGGTTATGTCAACGAGACAGGTACTCACATAAAACACAAGAGTTTTCTGTATTGATGACTGATATATATTGACCTACATTTCCATGCTGAGTCCAGTTGGCATTTGACTCAATAAGAGACCACAGAATATTTTGGTAAAAAGTAAAAGAGTGGAGTGCAATAATGTCTACAAAATTTTAAATTGTTTGATTTATTTAGAAGCTCGGAAGATGAAAGCGCATTTAAATTGGCTGTTATAAAAAAAGTAGACGTTTTACCAGGACAAGAAAAAAGAAAACTTTACACCATTTTCATGAATATTAAGACAAAATGGAAAGCCTCCAATCGTACAAAGAAATCTTTATGAAAAGGCATTAACCTGGCTTAATTAATTCACAACATTTAAAATCTTCGAAGAAGCTCACATCTACTGACCGAGCCAGAGGAAGACCAGGAAAATCTTTGGAAGAGCGTCGTACACAAGGAAACGGAAGCTTCAGGCTATTACAGAAGCAATATCTACTGCTCATCTGGCAGAAGCATTATCCACTAAGTACGCGAAAGACCAAGAAAAGGCAAGGTCTAACATTACAAAAGTAGTAGTAGAAAGACTTTCAAAATTGTGATGAATCAAGTGATGACAAAACTATGAATATGGAATTTCTCTGTTACATGCCAGTATTAGCGTATACAATTTCGCGAGAAGGAAATGTTTTGATAAGAACGCAACACCAAAAGAAAAGCTATCTGCTCGAAAAAAAATTATACAAAATGAATTTCTTACGAAGCATGGACTGAAAGTAGACTGCCCAAAGCAGGGGTATGGAAATACTAACGATGGTAATATGCCCAGAGAATTTTTTGAAAATGATGAGGTAACAGCCCGAATTACTGGGGTTGACAATAATATTATAAAAAGGTTTGCAGTTATCCCAAAGTTTGATGATTATGCATCAAATACTGGCCAACTTTTGGCTCAAATGTACCCTGAAAAGAAACTTACTCCTACGGTACACAAGATTTTGGGTCATGGTAAAAATTTAATTGAATATCAATGCTTACCAATTGGAGAGTTGTCAGGAATGCATAAAATTTAGATACACGAATACTTGCAAGATTTCACGGATTAGGCAGAATGAGGACTTTTTCAATATGTTGGCCGCCTCTTCAGACCCACTAATTTCATCACGAAGACATGTAAAATCTCGAAAGGATTTGGAAGAACATAATTATAGCTCCGATATGTTAAGTCTATTAGATATCGCTCCCAATGTTAATAACTATTTTAAAGAGAACTAACTAATGAAAAAAATTATACCAGTTTTAAAAAATATATACTAAATAACTTAATATCTATAGCATTAATATATTAATATTAAAAATATTTCAAAAATGTGTATCTGTAATAAATATTAATAAAAAATTTATTATTAGTTTAACTTGTTATATTAGACCGGTATTTTTTATAGACTTTCGGATTTAAACAATATGTATTGTGAAATTATAAGTCCTTTGAGTGGGATATTAATAAAATTTCTTTGCATAATTTAGAACTTTGAGAACTTTGGGTGTTTTTGTTTAAAAAAAAAAATTGGGAAAATAGTGGCCGATTTCACAAAAATTTTACAGTGTTTTTTTGCATTCTTTTTGTAAATCTTTTAAATATAATACAGAAATTAGCAAATTTGGCATCTGTCCAGTTTCAAAGAAGTCTACCATACGTTTTTATTTTAGTTTGTCTACATTTTAAATTCAGTTTGTTTATATTTTATTTGACACATATAATTTTGTAATTATTATTAAGTCACATTTATTTTACTCCACATTTACTTCCGCATATTTTATTGTTACCAAACATAATAATGCTTAATCAGAATAAAACAAAATATAGGTCAATCCGTCAGTGAAATCATTTAACCATTTATGACTAACGACACTAGTAAGCATTATTATGGTTGAAGATACAACAACAAAATACACTGTTTTAATTTATAATAATTTAAGTATCAATACACAACAACAAAACACATTTATTATTATTTTGTTTTCAGCGTTTTTTATACTGTTAACCAAAATACAATAACAAACACATTAATTACACTATTTAGTATTAAGCATTTTTGATTATTGTTTTGGGTATAAAAACCCAAACAAAATAAAGAATCAGTCTAGTAATACAGCATATCTAATTGTTTTATTTACTGGCCATCACCTTTCAAGTTACAAGTGCTTGAAGGGAAAAATAAAAGGACTAAAGCTTAGTGTCAGCACCGATTTATGTGTCGGGGTTGAATCCACATTAACTTTATCCTTACAACACATCTACACTGCCATAACATTGGCAACCGACGTTTCAAGTAAAATTCTGACCAATTGTACAGGACATTTGGTTAGATATTTACATTTTGGTGACCCCTAGACGTTTTTGGAAAAATTAAGTTTCCCCCCACCAGTGGTAAGGAACTGTAATAACCTGAAAACGCATTGAACACGCAAACAAGGGATCGACTACCAATTCTACATTTGGTAATCCCTAAAAACATCAAGCAGATCCGGCTCAGTAGCAGATCCAGCTTGAACGACAAATCAATCTACACTGAGGAAGCCTACAATTGGTGACCCTCGACATTCAACAATCGAATTATTACCATAGCATTAGTAGTAATTGCCTTTTGGGACACCACATATTGGTTACCCCTACAAACATTTTGAACTCGCATCCAAGCGATTGAACACCAAATTTACGTTCAGGTGGCTACAGTACACTACAATACTACAGCAGATTCAGCTATAACACTAGCAGGTCTAACACTAACAACAGTCATTGGGTTCATCATTGAGTCAACACTAAATTTGACCAATTACTATACACAAGAACTAGTCAAACATCAATTAGTCTGTCCTCACAAGTGGCTACCAATTTGAAGAACATGGCTACGTTCGAACATTTATTACAAGCCCAATCAAAAACGGGCGAAGAGATTCAACAAATCGTTCGAAACTATAAAAAAGATTCCGCAGAAAGGAAAACAAAGATAGAATACTTTGATGAACGATTACGACGGCTCAGCGAAGCATGGGATTTATTTGATGCCCAAGATATGAAACTACGCACACTGGTAGATAAAGCGACAGATCATGCATATTTCACAGAAGAATACTATTTAAAAATTAGTGATATAGCCAACAATTACTTAGAAATTTTCAAAAAAGAAATTGATAAGTTAAGACAATCAGCAGAAAAGCCAATAATTATAGAAAGGAGAAGTATTGAGATACCTACAAGGAAGGCTATTATTCAACATGAAGGTCATGAAGACATCAATAACACTAATAGTCTCATCCGAAGGCTTAAGGTTCGTTTGACTGCTCTAAACCGGCTGTTAAATGGTATAACAGATGAAGATGACCATCCCTTACAGTACTTTGAAGTGGAAATCAACACCATTGAAAAGTTGTGGAATCAAGCTGAAGTATTACACGATGAAATTTATGATAAATTAGAAAACCCTGCTGATTCTGGTCTGGATCAGAACGAATATGACAGAATATATGATTTAGTGCGACAAAACTTAGTCAGTCTGTCCGTCAAAAAACAAAAACTTTTATCTAATGGTGATTCCAGTCAATATAATGAAATACAATCAATGACAAAAGATTTGAACAAATGCGCATTACATCTACCAAAAGTCACTATACCACGATTTGATGGCGATTATTTAAAATGGCGTCAGTTTCATGATTTGTTTACTGAGATGGTGGACAAACAGCCAATACCATCTATTCAGAAAATGTGGTATTTAAAAAGCAATGTATCTGGAGAAGCTGAACACTTAATCAGTCAGTTTTCTTTATCAGAGACAAATTACAATACTGCATGGAAAACACTGATATTTAGTATTAAGCATTTTTGATTATTGTTTTGGGTATAAAAACCCAAACAAAATAAAGAATCAGTCTAGTAATACAGCATATCTAATTGTTTTATTTACTGGCCATCACCTTTCAAGTTACAAGTGCTTGAAGGGAAAAATAAAAGGACTAAAGCTTAGTGTCAGCACCGATTTATGTGTCGGGGTTGAATCCACATTAACTTTATCCTTACAACACATCTACACTGCCATAACATTGGCAACCGACGTTTCAAGTAAAATTCTGACCATTTGTACAGGACATTTGGTTAGATATTTACATTTTGGTGACCCCTAGACGTTTTTGGAAAAATTAAGTTTCCCCCCACCAGTGGTAAGGAACTGTAATAACCTGAAAACGCATTGAACACGCAAACAAGGGATCGACTACCAATTCTACATTTGGTAATCCCTAAAAACATCAAGCAGATCCGGCTCAGTAGCAGATCCAGCTTGAACGACAAATCAATCTACACTGAGGAAGCCTACAATTGGTGACCCTCGACATTCAACAATCGAATTATTACCATAGCATTAGTAGTAATTGCCTTTTGGGACACCACATATTGGTTACCCCTACAAACATTTTGAACTCGCATCCAAGCGATTGAACACCAAATTTACGTTCAGGTGGCTACAGTACACTACAATACTACAGCAGATTCAGCTATAACACTAGCAGGTCTAACACTAACAACAGTCATTGGGTTCATCATTGAGTCAACACTAAATTTGACCAATTACTATACACAAGAACTAGTCAAACATCAATTAGTCTGTCCTCACAAGTGGCTACCAATTTGAAGAACATGGCTACGTTCGAACATTTATTACAAGCCCAATCAAAAACGGGCGAAGAGATTCAACAAATCGTTCGAAACTATAAAAAAGATTCCGCAGAAAGGAAAACAAAGATAGAATACTTTGATGAACGATTACGACGGCTCAGCGAAGCATGGGATTTATTTGATGCCCAAGATATGAAACTACGCACACTGGTAGATAAAGCGACAGATCATGCATATTTCACAGAAGAATACTATTTAAAAATTAGTGATATAGCCAACAATTACTTAGAAATTTTCAAAAAAGAAATTGATAAGTTAAGACAATCAGCAGAAAAGCCAATAATTATAGAAAGGAGAAGTATTGAGATACCTACAAGGAAGGCTATTATTCAACATGAAGGTCATGAAGACATCAATAACACTAATAGTCTCATCCGAAGGCTTAAGGTTCGTTTGACTGCTCTAAACCGGCTGTTAAATGGTATAACAGATGAAGATGACCATCCCTTACAGTACTTTGAAGTGGAAATCAACACCATTGAAAAGTTGTGGAATCAAGCTGAAGTATTACACGATGAAATTTATGATAAATTAGAAAACCCTGCTGATTCTGGTCTGGATCAGAACGAATATGACAGAATATATGATTTAGTGCGACAAAACTTAGTCAGTCTGTCCGTCAAAAAACAAAAACTTTTATCTAATGGTGATTCCAGTCAATATAATGAAATACAATCAATGACAAAAGATTTGAACAAATGCGCATTACATCTACCAAAAGTCACTATACCACGATTTGATGGCGATTATTTAAAATGGCGTCAGTTTCATGATTTGTTTACTGAGATGGTGGACAAACAGCCAATACCATCTATTCAGAAAATGTGGTATTTAAAAAGCAATGTATCTGGAGAAGCTGAACACTTAATCAGTCAGTTTTCTTTATCAGAGACAAATTACAATACTGCATGGAAAACACTTCAGGATCGCTACAACAACAAAAGACTACTGGTGGCCAACTTGGTTGAAAAAATTATTAACCAACCACCAGTTTCATCATCTACATCATCTATCAAAGCTCTGCATGACACCACCAAGGAGTGTTTGCTCGCATTAGACAATCTGGGTATTGTAACAACCTCTTGGGATGCGATACTCATTCAATTATTAATTAAAAAACTCGACAGGGGAACACACATCAGGTACATGCAGTCGTTGGCCAACCCAAGAGAAGTACCAGTAATTGCTGAATTTTTATCATTTCTGGAAATTCAGTTTCAATCAATGGAGGCAATTATTCAAACCGGAAAATTGCCACAGAAAACAGTATCTTCAGTTACAACCTCCAATAAAGTCGATAATGGCACCTGCAAAATGTGCAATAACGGTGGCCATAAACTATATTACTGCAGCAAATTTCATCACTTATCAGAAGCAGAACGACTGAATTGGGTACAACAACACCATTTATGCGTCAACTGTTTCAGAAGTGATCACGTTTCAAAAGAGTGCAAATCAAGTGGCTGCAGAAAGTGCATGAAGAAACACAATACGCTGTTACATTTAGAAAAGAAACAGAACAACATAAAAAAAGATTCAAAACCGTCAATCAATACAGCTATGGGTTCGAATAGTCAAAGAAACACATCATCTTCTAACGCCGTCGTAGTTACATCTTCAGCTACAAAAGCAGCCGAAGGGGGCCAGGGTTATGTTTTGCTAGCAACAGCAAAAGTTGTTATTTCTGCCCAAAATGGTACTTCCAATGAGTTCAGAGCAGTATTAGATTCTGGCTCTCAAGTGAACCTTGTCTCCAAGCGACTTTGCCAAAGGTTATCTACCTTCCCAACCAAAACTTCTCTTCGCATAGATGGTGTTGGCAACATACAAAAAAGGTCAAACTACCCCATTAATGTTGAAATGAAGTCCAGAGATCACAGTTTCTCCACAAATTTGGAAGCATTTATACTCCCAAACATCATTCCACCTCAGCCGAGTCAACATATTGATACATCTAAATGGGAAATTCCAAGCAACATACAACTAGCAGATCCCAATTTCAACAACCAAGAAAAAATTGATATTCTATTGGGTGCAGAGTTTTACTACAAGTTAATTCAAGCGGGAACAATACAACTGTCTGACGGCCTTCCAACACTTCAAAATACGTCACTTGGCTGGATCGTGGGTGGTGCAATTGACAAAAATTCAACTCCCAAGTGGTCATTATCTGCTTTAACATGTGCCGTACTTGACAACACAGCATCATTGGAAGAAGCCATTGAACAGCTCTGGAAATTAGATGAAATTGAACCCAGCGACAAAACTCTATCACCATCAGAAAGACAATGTGATTCACATTTTACTCAGCATGTCCACACCAACAATCAAGACCGTCTAGTAGTCAGTCTACCATTCCGGGACAATCCAGCAGCATTAGGAGAATCACATGCAATGGCCTACAATCGATTCATAGCTCTAGAACGACGATTGTTAAAAAATGAAGAAATTAGAACTCAATATATTAAATTCATGCAAGAATATGAAAATCTGGGACACATGCAGAAGACCAACATAGATGCGGTACCGAATCCAAAATACTTCATCCCTCATCATTCTGTGCTCAAACTCGACAGCACCACAACAAAGCTAAGAGTAGTATTCGACGCATCAGCAAAAACATCAATGGGCCATTCATTAAATGATTTGATGTATGCGGGGCCAACCGTTCAAAGTGAGTTATTTTCAATCTTACTTCGTTTTCGGTTGCCGAAATTTGTATTTACCACTGACATCGAAAAAATGTACAGACAAATACTAATTCATCCAAATGATCAACAATACCAGTTAATTATTTGGAGAGAAGATCCATCGCTGCCTACTCAATACTACAAACTTCGTACGGTCACATATGGAACGCGAGCAGCACCCTATTTAGCTACCAGATGTTTGCAAAAGATTGCTGATGAAAACGCTACAAAATATCCATACGGTTCACAAATGCTTAAACATAACTTTTATGTAGATGACGGCCTGGGAGGTTCAGATAATCTCACCATCACACTTCAAACACAAAAAGAACTCATTACAATGCTAAAAAAAACATGGCTTCATACTAAAAAAGTTGTGTGCGAATCATCCACAATTATTAAAAAATATCCCACTCGGCGACCAGGAGGTAAATTTAGATTTCAACAATGACAACACGAATACAGTGAAAACATTGGGATTGTTATGGCTGCCTACGACGGACCAGTTTTGCATCAAGGTAAAACTGAATCATATGCAGACAATTTCAAAACGTACAGCAACGTCCGATATCGCAAAACTGTGCGACCCTCTTGGACTATTAGCACCTGTAATTGTAAAGGCAAAAATGTTTATTCAACTCCTATGGCAATACAAATTAGACTGGGATGAGCCGCTACCTGATGACCTTCACGCTATATGGACAAAATTCAGAAATGATTTAGAAAACTTAAACAACTTCAAAATCCCTCGACACATTTTTAAGGGTGAAATCCCAACAAAAACCGAGCTCCATATATTCTCAGATGCATCCGAAAAGGCTTTTGGTGCAGTTGCCTACATCCGAGCAACTCTTAAAGATGGAAGAGTGATTGTACAACTACTTTGTGGCAAGACACGGGTTGCTCCATTGAAACAACAAACGTTACCTCGCTTAGAACTATGTGCCGCAGTTATGGCAGCCCAACTTGCACACAGAATCAAAACGGATCTCCAGATTAAAGACCAACCTTTATTCTTGTGGACTGATTCCGAAATAGTATTAAATTAGTTAAACGCTCAATCTACTGCATACCATACGTTTGTAGCTAATCGAATTTCGAAAATTCAAACATGGACGTTGCCCGAACAGTGGCGCCACGTCCGATCAAACGACAATCCAGCTGATGTACTGTCCAGAGGTTTAACAGCACTTCAACTATCTGGATGTAACTTATGGCTGTATGGACCATTATTTCTTCATGGTCGACAAGAAATTTGGCCACCTACATTTTCACAAAAACACTTAATTACCAATGACATTGAGAAAAAGAAGACAACTTTACTCGCAGCAGCTGTCACTTCCGCTGATGATTTCATATACAAAATCCCACATAGAAACTCCTTCAACAAATTGCAAAGGATACTGGGATATGTCATCAGATTTATCAACAATACAAGGTTATTAAACCAACAACGCCCATCACATAAGGCGCTAACACCAGACGAATTGAATGAAGCACTTTTCGCAATTATGAAAACGATTCAATTGGCCGACTTTTCACCAGAAATTAAACAGTTAAAGAAATATAACCAAATCGACAAAAACAGCTCCATTAGCAGTTTATCCCCATTTATCGATGACAGGGGTATTCTTCGAGTTGGAGGGCGCTTGGAATCATCAGAATTGTCGAGCGATGCAAAACACCCAATGCTGCTCCCATATAACGACCCAATTGCCAAACTGTTATTTATATCAAAACACATTGAAAATAAACATTGTGGACCTCAGGCGTTACTGAACATAATGAAACAACGATTTTGGCCAATAAAAGGCAAAATAACGGCAAGAGCAATTGTACAAAAATGCATAACATGTACTAGAGCCCGACCACAATTATGCCAACAAATCATGGGCAACCTACCACAAAACCGAATTACACCAGCACGACCTTTCATCAACGCAGGAGTAGATTACTGCGGACCATTCTGGATACATTACAAAATCAGAGGCAAAAGACCAACTAAGGCCTACATAGCTGTTTTTTGCTGTTTCGCCACGAAAGCTGTACATCTCGAATTGGTAACCAATTTATCAACAGAAGCATTCATCGGTGCGCTAAAACGATTCGTTGGTCGGCGAGGTCGGTGTCCAAACATATACTCCGACAACGCTACAAATTTTGTCGGCACCAAAAATCAATTATCCGAATTAATTCAGACCGTATATTCAGATAAAGGTCAAGATGAAATAATTGCAGCATCCAGCTCTAAAGGAATAAATTTTCACTTCATTCCCCCCAGAGCACCACATTTCGGAGGGTTATGGGAAGCTGCTGTAAAATCAGCAAAACATCTACTACTTCGGAGCGTCGCTACAGCATCACTAACATATGAAGAGCTCGAAACAGTTATCGTAGAAATTGAAGCAATTCTAAATTCTCGTCCATTAACCCCAATGTCAAGTGATCCTACCGATTTAACAGCGTTAACACCAGGACATTTCCTAATTGGAGAAGCACTAACTTCACAAATAGATAGCCGAGCACAATCACCAAAACTAACGTTATCATCACGCTGGGAACAAGTTTCTAATTTAAAGCAGAGTTTTTGGAAACAATGGTCCAACGAATATTTGAATGAACTCCAGCAAAGACATAAATGGAAAACACAGTGCGTCAACCTCAAACCGGGAGACATGGTCATTATAAAAGAAGATAATGTTCCAGTAATGCAATGGCCATTGGGTCGAATCATTAACGTACACCAAGGATCAGATGACTCCACACGAGTCGTTGATGTAAAAACCTCCAGAGGA
Organism: Cordilura impudica; assembly: GCA_963682025.1. Lineage (NCBI taxonomy): Eukaryota > Metazoa > Arthropoda > Insecta > Diptera > Scathophagidae > Cordilura > Cordilura impudica. The sequence goes on from OY821520.1 coordinate 215,290,692, forward strand.
ATTTTCAAACGTGCAATACACCGACTTGCCCGTTTACCCATTGATACGAATTTAGAATTGGCTACGGTCCCTGGTAATGACGACCACGAAACCAATACTTCTGAGTCAGTTGATGAACCCGAGGTTAAGAGAAAGAAATTGAAAACAAATCATATTTGCCTAACTTTACTCGCATTAATATTTCTACTACCAATAATTTCTGGAACTTCAGTCAAAAATACAAAATTCGGACCAAAACTCGGAATTCATTTCGAAGAAGTGGGTACAGCATCTATCTCAACTACTGAATGGAATCTATTGGTATACTATGATCTAGATACATACTGGTCAGAAACGTCAATTCTAGCCAATGGAACGAGGTCATTAAGGACTCTTTGTAACATGATGACCCTTAACGAATCCTGTCGCAATATAATTAATCATTTTGAACATATGGAAAATGATATGCAACTGGACAATCGATTGCTCCGAATTAAAAGAGGAGCATTAGATGTAGTCGGCAACGTTGCTCATTCACTATTTGGCATATTGGACGCTGAATATGCTAACCACATGTCCAATACAATACTTGAAGTCAAGGAAAACGAATCATATTTATTAAGGTTACTCAAAAACCAAACCACAATCGTTGATTCAACAATTAACATCATACGTCAGACCCAAATTGCATCTAGAACAAGATTTGAAGAATTAGAGCAGGAAATTAAATATTACTCATCACAAATGCACGACATCGACCAAGTACTACTTCAAATACACTTTAATCAACTATTCACCTCTGGGGTTTTACAATTAACTTTAATTGCGAACAATCTATAAAAAATACAATCTTCAATCTTGGATACTCTTACGGATACACATCATGGAAAAATCAATCCATTACTACTTACTCCAGAACAATTGCAAAATGAAGTAAACCAAATCACACTACATGCACCTCCTTCTGTAGTTCTTCCATCCTCAGATTTGTTGCAATTATTTAAAATAATGAAGGTTAAAGGCGGACTAAGTCCTCAGCACGCAGTTTTCGAAATCACCATACCATTGATTGACCGTGATCAGTTCAAAATATTTCACCTAATACCTATACCTAACTTAATAAATAACACCATGATAATCATCAAGCCATGTGCTACGTTCCTTGGCACAATGGCATCCCGTCAACAATACATTGTCCTTACAACGTCAGAGCTGAATTCCTGTTACACAATGAAACAAGACGAATTTTTGTGCTCTAACGTCCAAATTCGATACCATTATGATTCCGAAGTATGCTCTTGTGAAATAAATTTATTCAGCAACAAAACATCACCAACTTGCAGCTTGGAAAAAACTACAACAAGGCTCCAATGGATACCATTAAATGGAAACAATCAATGGATATATACTACTTCATCATCATCAAGGGCCACAGCAGTGTGTAACAAGGAGATAATTCCTATTTTTCTGAAGGGCTCCGGGTTACTAACACTCGATCCAGAATGCATACTCAAACACAATTTCATCATGATGAACGGAAGACAAATTATATCCCACACATTGAAATCGTCATACTTCAGTCTGGGCAACATGTCGGAACTATCACTAAAAGAAGGCTTCCAACATCCTGTAAGTTACAATCATTCGAATTCAACGGGTCTAGAAGATGCATATAAAAAGGGCATAAATGACTTGAAAATACTACAAAGATCATTGGAACAACACAAAATTATTGACCTTCCAAACAAATTAAGTTCCCATCAAACGCACAGTTACACAATCGGATATCTAGCACTGCTATTTAGTCTAATTACATTGATAATCCTCCTTTTCAATTGTCAGGCTCGACGCAACAAACAGACCCGCACAATGTCCATTACAAACAACAACGAGGCAAGATCAGTTGGAGTTGAAACAATAAAAATGACACCTATACCAATGCCACGCCAGCATCCTCTTCAATTCACTGTAGACCTTTAACTACACTCCACGGAACAATCACTATAATACATCAATTTGTTGAACATCCGTTCAACGTGGGGGAGAATGTCCAGTTTCAAAGAAGTCTACCATACGTTTTTATTTTAGTTTGTCTACATTTTAAATTCAGTTTGTTTATATTTTATTTGACACATATAATTTTGTAATTATTATTAAGTCACATTTATTTTACTCCACATTTACTTCCGCATATTTTATTGTTACCAAACATAATAATGCTTAATCAGAATAAAACAAAATATAGGTCAATCCGTCAGTGAAATCATTTAACCATTTATGACTAACGACACTAGTAAGCATTATTATGGTTGAAGATACAACAACAAAATACACTGTTTTAATTTATAATAATTTAAGTATCCATACACAACAACAAAACACATTTATTATTATTTTGTTTTCAGCGTTTTTTATACTGTTAACCAAAATACAATAACAAACACATTAATTACACTATTTAGTATTAAGCATTTTTGATTATTGTTTTGGGTATAAAAACCCAAACAAAATAAAGAATCAGTCTAGTAATACAGCATATCTAATTGTTTTATTTACTGGCCATCACCTTTCAAGTTACAAGTGCTTGAAGGGAAAAATAAAAGGACTAAAGCTTAGTGTCAGCACCGATTTATGTGTCGGGGTTGAATCCACATTAACTTTATCCTTACAACACATCTACACTGCCATAACATTGGCAACCGACGTTTCAAGTAAAATTCTGACCATTTGTACAGGACATTTGGTTAGATATTTACAGCATCTTTTGTGGCATTTTAATCAAATTTTGAAGAAAATTTGTACGGGGAGTAGGTCCAAACATGGACCGAATTCAAAGATTTCTTATAGATCTCGTCACTGGCCTAATAAACCCTTATGATTCAAATTTCTTTGCAATAGAATAACATTTGCTACATTCAGTGGCATTTAAAACAATTTTTAAGGAAAATTTTTATGGGGACTAGGTCCAAACATGAGCCGATTCCAACAAATTTAAGCAGGGTTCGTCTTCGGGTCAAAAACACTACGTTCCAAATTTAGGTACATTATCTTTATATTTGCAACATATATTGAAGGCCCCTGTGGCCCTAGCACCCTCCGCCAGTACTAATTTTAAAGGTAAAGAAATCATCTTTCAAAATTATCTCTAATTTTTTAAATATCTTAATTATTTTAAAAGTTATGATTTTTGCAACGAAAAAAGTCAAAAGGCCGCACTGTGCGTCGGTAGTCAGGTATATTTTCCAGTGCGATCACCTCAAAATCGTTTGCCGCCTGAAAATATAAAATTAGAAGAATGAAATACAATTTTAGCATTTCGTATTGAAACATAATAGTTGTGAAAAATTATTAACAATGGATATAAATAACTTAATTTATAGCAATTACATACCGGAAGATTTTCATAAGTTTCAATTTGATTGCTTAACTTTCCGGTTGTTGTTCGTGGTCCAAAATTCCTTTTCTTATGTCAGTATTTGCTGGCTCACCATCACAGCATATGGCAATCAAAGAATCCACAGATATTCCTTTATTGACGAAAAATTCGTTCGAACTGATTACTTTAGTTTCAGCATCTTCTTGTTCCAATTTTTGGTAGCCTAACAAACGTGAATGTGGTTCTTTCAAAACAACTAGATAAGGCTCTTTCACCATCCGTGGATTAAGTTTTTCATCGATTTTTTCTGTTGTAAGAGAATCGTTTTTTCTGCCGTCGAATGAAAATGCAATTAAACTAGAAGCATCATATCGCTTACGAAGCACTTCTTGTCTACATTTGGCTTTTTCTCTACGAACTTTAGATTTATCCATAATGACAAGATTGCCTTGATCATCTTTTACGCCCATGTCTTTCATAAGTGATGTTGCCAATGCTGATGCCACTCTATTAGGCACACCTAATCTGTCACACATCATTGCAAAATTCAAAGCATCGTATCTAGCAGTATGTGAAAGACTTTCCAAAATAATTAATTTCAATTCTTTTCGTCTTTCCATTCCTTGTATCCTGAATTCAATTGAATTTTTTTCATTTACATTTCATATGTTTCTATTTCTTAAGTTGTATTTTAGTTCAAATAGTACATAAAAAAAACTAATTTTTTGGTATAGGTCGATATAGGTCATATATGGGTACCCCACATAATTATCAGCGCTGAATATTTTGGTTTTTGTAAAATATGGGAAAGTCAAAGATCGTCGACTTGTGCAATAATTTTGTTAATTTCCCCGAAAAAGGTGAAAAAAATCCACAAAAATGCACGAATACCGTCAGGGAGCTGGCAGTTATAAATAAAAACAAATGTGAAAAATGGATTTCACGACCCAAAAAACCCCCGGTATACACATTTTCAATAATTTTTTTACCTTTGAAATGGACTAAATAGGTCCGTTTTTGAGTATTATGGAAAATATCATGAAAATATCCATCGAAATTTTGACAGGCTCGAAAATGATTTTATAGGTATGGTTCCTTGGGCAAATATACTTGTTAGTACCAGAATCGGGATGCGCCAGAATTGCGATTAGAGTAAAAATAATTGGCCCACCCTGATATACATATATGTATATTGAGGGTAAAAATAGAAAATTCTATTTAGAAAGTTTTCTTTGCGTTGCTAGTGTTATTTATTTAATTAAACTTTTTATTAAACTTTTTAGGTTACGCATCAACTTTAGAAGATGGTATGCAAAATGCTTTAGACTCCCTACGTTCGTTAGCTGCCGAGCACAATTATGAAATGAATAATTACTGCTACATAACGATGTATGTGCGTTCGATCAATGAATATTCTACAATAAATCGCCTATACGGACAAGCCATTAATTTTACAAATCCTCCAACAAGAGTTTGTGTTGAATGTCCACTACCCGAAGAATGTCATGTCATAATGGAAGCCATCGCGTTTAAGGAAGTCATGCGTCGAAGAGCTACAATTTCCATTCAAGACGGCGATGGTTCCGACGATCAGTCGTTGGTCAATAGTAGTAGCTGTTGTAGTCAAAATGATGTGTACTCCTATGGAAAACGTAATACAATGCACGTGCAGAGTATTTCACATTGGGCTCCAGCCAATATTGGTCCTTATAGTCAATCAACAAAGGTAAATTGTAAATGGTCTTTTAATAAATATGCTACACCTTGACCTCCAAATTGATGAGAATCGGTGCATATTCAGGCCTAGCCCTCATACAAATGTCCCCTATATATCTTGGTGAAATCTGGTTAATGTGCATATAAAAATAAATAATATATAACCATGTTCCCATAAAAAGCAACCTGCCAATATCAACTTAACTCTTTGTCGACTAAGATATAACTGCTAAAAAAAATTTTTTTTTTCCAAATCTTACCAAATATATTTTAACTCCTTATAAGTAAATAACACTGAATGTCGCGAAAGTGGAATTGAATTTAGTTTCTTTAGCATAAAGATTTTGATGAAAAAAAAAATATTGCATTTAAATATAATAAAAAATGTAAAACAAATCATTTAAATGTGTATCCATTTTTAGCTGTAATTATTTTTAGAAGCTGTTTTGGTATATCTTCTACTAATTTACAAAGTATTTCAAGAGAAACTTATTTCCATAGACTTTATATTTACTTTTAAAATTGTCTCATCCATATCACGAGTTGTGGTGGCCAGTTAAGTTGCTCCACATCAGTTTCTTTTATAAAGCTAGCAATTAAAGGTTCCTTATGACAAGGAGCATTATCTTGTAAAATAAATTACTCACCAAACAGATTATTTCTAAATGCGAATGAGTAGTTATACAGTATGTTTCAGTACTTCTGTTGGTTCATCATTTCGTCAACTAACACCAAGTCATCACATTCATTAGCAGACATATGTATTTACTCCCACATTAGATTGCCTCGACCATGTTACACTGTTTCCGTTCTAGACCTTTTCCAATTGTAATTCAGAAAACATGAATTGATTTTCAGAAAGTATCAATTGCGTTTCAGAAAGTATCAATTGTATTGTATTCAGAAAATATCAAAAGTACTTCAGAAAACATGAAATGTATTTCAGAAAGTATCAAATATATTTCATAAAAAATCAAATGTACTTCAACAATAACGGAAAGTTCCTATTGTTTTTATCATGAATTGCAGTTAATGAAAATATTAAGCAACATTTGGACTTGCCTTTAATGCGCTGGAAAATAAAATAACAATGGTGAGTCGTTCATGAGAACAAGAAGAAGAGAACTTTATTTTTTAATCAGCTACAATATAAAAACCCGGACAGGAATCGGAAATGAAGTTTTGGTTCCAACGTGGCACCGGATTTTGAAGACAAGATTTTGAAAAAACACGTTTATATTTTACAATTCAATTGATAAATTCTGAAATAAATTTGATAATTTCTGAAATACATTTGGTACTTTCTGAAAATCAATTGATGTTTTCTGAAATACAATTGCTACTTTCGGAAAATCAATTGATATTTTCTGAAAATCAATTGATCATTTCTGAAAGTCAGTATATGTTTTCTGAAATACAATTGATACGTTCTGAAAATCAATTGATATTTTAGAAATCAATTGGAAAAGGTGGATTTGTTTGAGGTCCATCTGTCCATAATACTCGTCACCAAAAGCTCAACATAATTTCTTACGAAATGGGAAAACTTTTTCTTGTTCCTTGGTGTAATATTTTTCATATCGAATATGTTTTTATACCCTCCACACCACTGTGCAGAGGGTATATATCAGTTTGTCAATCCGTTTGTAACGCATCAAAAATGCATTTGCGACCCTATAAAAATTTGAATTTTTCCTGCTTTTGATAAAAATAAGTGACTTTACTTAGTATGGCCATGATTGGTACGTTTTTCGACCTAGACCCCATATAAATATAGCATCCGATATGAACTTTTAATTATAGGCGGGCAACAAATTTATGACAATGACACTCAAATTTGGTTAAGAACTGTTTTAATTATCCACTTAGCTGCACCTAACACCTTTTATCTAAACCCGTTGTATATTGGGACATGAACGGCTATAATTTCCTTACTTTCTTTTTATTGATTTTTGTTTAGTGATCTAGTTCTTTTCTGTTCCTTGGCTTGGTTAAGTTATTGTTATTCTTTGTTATTTTTTTAATATTACGAATTTTATTTTAATTTAGAAATAATGTGTTTCTTAATGTATTTTTAAACTGCAGCTCGTTTTATTTGAACTTAGGAAATGTACGACTTTTCTACACTGTACACTGTTCATATATCTACCAGTTTGGTGATGAATCCTGTTTTCAACATTCACGTGAACATCAGTTTTACACTATTTGACAAGATAGTTTGAAACAGAGCTTCTGAATGGATTCGTTATCCGTAAGTCTATATTAAGTTCTGTTACTAGCTACAGAATGAATTCCTATCTCACTGAGGATTTACGAATCCATTCAATTTTGTAAGTTTAAAAAATCTTAATTTTTAACTAAATAAAATTCGCTGTTTGAAGGTACAAAGGAAGCGTAGTCAGTCAGTAACTAGCTTTACTTTTAAATATAATTGACCTTCAGCATATTGCACAAAAATATATATTACTTTGTCAATCCGATTGTAACTCATCGAAATAAACTATATATATTCTTGATCCTTATGAAAGGAGAATTCGATCTAGCAATATTTCGATTAGGTCGCACTCGTTAGGCTTAAAATGTTTGTCATAATCTGCTGCAGTTTAATATTGAACTTGGATAAAATTTCATGTAAAACCAGTAAGAGCATTCAATTCGGTTATGCCGAATCTTTGGTACCCTTCACCTGGGTTTTACGTTTACATTAATATGTGGACTTATTGTACTATTTATAGCAATGTAAAAAAATATTTGAAAAAGTAAACAATTTTGTAAACTTAATACTAAATTATTACAACAAACACATTGAATTTTTAACACTTTTTAGAGGTGTCTTTATATTTTTGGACATATCTTGGCACAGTATCAACCTGCTCGAAATAATGACAAACAATATTATCATAACTTTACCCAGGTAGATGTTATATTTTGTGAATGAGCATGATTTTAAAAATAAAAATAGTGAGAAATGTTTATATGTAACAGAACATGTGCATACAGATATGTATCAGCAATGCATACATACCCAGTCAACATTTTATGAAATTAATTATCATATTCAAGTCTTTTTCGAAAACCATCATAAATGTGCTAATTTTCTGATCATAAAATAATCTTGTGTCGGGAGAAAATGGGAGAAAATGGTACCCTACCCGCGACTATATTTGAATAGTTTTTTATGACTCTTCTTGAAGAGTCTTTTATTACTCGCTTTTCTGATCAGTTTCGAATCATTTTCGAGTAACTTTCTAGTAATACTTTAATAATTTTACAGTCTTTTTAGAGTCATTTTTCAGTCGTATTTCTAATCGTTTGCATAATAAAAAATAAAATATTTAATTAAAGTATATTATTCAAATAAGTATTATTTAAAGGATTATTATATTTACTTAAAAAGAAAGTTATAAATGAAAAAATCGATTTGTACAATTCTCCAAAAATACATATAGCAAATTCACTGCACTGGCTAATCCTTCGCACAAATTAAATTATTGTTCTTCACTGTCAAAATAACATATCACTTGAATCATGGGTGTATTAGTTTTTCGGCTTCTTTTGATGTGTAAACATCTATACGCGCAGGGGGGTAAATTTCTATTTCACAATACAATCACAAAAGCAGCGTAACTCATATCGGTGTGAGCTGAAGCAGATAACGCTGTGTGACTTATGATTGTATTGGTGAAAAAATTATGATATGTTCTTTTCTAAACATTTTCCAATTGTCTTTCAAAAAACATCAATTGAATTTCAGAAAACATCAATAGAATTTCAGACAACATCACTTGAATTTCAGAAAACATAAAATAGAATTTCAGAAAACATGAATATAATTTCAGAAAACATCATTCGAGTTTCAGAAAACATCAATTGAATTTCAGAAAGCATCAATAGAATTTCAGAAAACATCAATTGTATTTCAGAAACCATCAATATAATTTCAGAAAACATCATTTGAATTTCAGAAAACATAAATAGAATTTCAGAAAACATCAATATAATTTCAGAAAACATCATTTGAATTTCAGAAAGCATCAATAGAATCTCAGAAAACATCAATATAATTTCAGAAAACATCATTCGAGTTTCAGAAAACATAAATAGAATTTCAGAAAACATCAATAGAATTTCAGAAAACATCATTCGAGTTTCAGAAAACATCAATTGAATTTCAGAAAACATAAATAGAATTTCAGAAAACATCAATAGAATTTCAGAAAACATCATTCGAGTTTCAGAAAACATAAATAGAATTTCAGAAAACATCAATAGAATTTCAGAAAACATCATTCGAGTTTCAGAAAACATCAATTGAATTTCAGAAAACATCAATAGAATTTCAGAAAACATCAATTGTATTTCAGAAAACATCAATTGTATTTCAGAAAACATCAATTGAATTTCAGAAAGCATCAATAGAATTTCAGAAAACATCAATTGTATTTCAGAAACCATCAATATAATTTCAGAAAACATCATTTGAATTTCAGAAAACATAAATAGAATTTCAGAAAACATCAATATAATTTCAGAAAACATCATTTGAATTTCAGAAAGCATCAATAGAATTTCAGAAAACATCAATATAATTTCAGAAAACATCATTCGAGTTTCAGAACACATCATTTGAATTTCAGAAAACATCATTTGAATTTCAGAAAACATAAATAGAATTTCAGAAAACATCAATATAATTTCAGAAAACATCAATTGAATTTCAGAAAACATCAATAGAATTTCAGAAAACATCAATTGTATTTCAGAAACCATCAATATAATTTCAGAAAACATCATTTGAATTTCAGAAAACATAAATAGAATTTCAGAAAACATCAATATAATTTCAGAAAACATCATTTGAATTTCAGAAAACATAAATAGAATTTCAGAAAACATCAATATAATTTCAGAAAACATCAATAGAATTTCAGAAAACATCAATTGTATTGCAGAAAACAGCATAATCGACTTATTTTTTATGCACTGGAAAATATGATGTTGATGTTTTCTTTAATTATTAGATGTTTACACATCTCCCTTGTGATCGGACTCACATGATTTTTTTTAGCATATCTTTTTAATTCTTTGGCTGAGATTACGTTTTTATTTAATTTTTTTTTTTAATTTTTCACATTAAATTTTTTCACTTTCCACTTTTAAATTTGTTCACTTGTATAATTTGTGAATTAAATAGCTGAACTTCACACCACGATTCGACTGATATTAATCAACAAAAATTCACAATATTCAAATATTGAACACTCGTTTCAATAGTAAAACATCGTCCCATTGTAAACAAAACCAACAGCATAACACGCAGTTTTTCATCATCCAGCTGGGCGAAATATTATCCCAAAATTAAGATAACAATCACTTTTCAATCGCCTATATGATCAATTTGCGATTGCTGTAAATTTTGTTGTTTTATTTGTAATAAATCAGTTTTTAAGCGTAAGTGCGAATCATTTTCGAATCATTTTTAGTCGCGCATGAAATTAATCAGTTTTTAATCATCAAAAGCTCTCGAAGAAGTGTCAGAAAGGTGGTTTTTGTTAAAGCAATATTCCAAAATGTGTATGCTTGTTATACAACAACAAGTAAAACAAGTAAGAGTGTTAAATTAGGCTATCAAAGATTCAACATAGCCCAGGTTTTACATTTACATTAATATCTGGACTTCTTGCACTATTTGTGACAAATGTAAATAAAATATTTGAAAATCTAAACAATTTGATAAACTTAATACTAAATTATTACAACAAATACTCGTACTCTGAATTTTCAGCTTTTTATAGAGGTGTCTACATATTTTAGGTCATATATTGGCACAATGATGCCCGATTTATCCCATTTTAAATGCTAACCTGATCCAGGTAATTACAAACAATATTATCACAGATAATATAAGTACAAGTTACAGAGTTGCAATAAAATAGAAGGAAAAACTGTGATATTATTTTAAGTTGTGTGTTTAATTTAATTTTAGTATATGTTAAATGTTTTATGTTTTATGTTTTTTGTTTTATGTAAGCAATTTATAACTTAATGTGAAAAATTAATTGGAAATTACAAACCCCTGAAGATGTCAACAAGAAATTGACGAAACGTTGGGAGAAATATGTAATAAAAAGTTTTTTATTTACATTAATATAATAGCTTAACAAAAACCATATATAATATTATTCTAAGTTAACCAGGTAAATGGTTTATTTTGTGATTTTTTTCAAATTTTAGTAAATTTTATAAAGCCTAGAAATAAGAATACAAATGATGTACAAAATTTTTGGATAGCTTCTATAATTTTTGATCTTGAGAATAATCGAACACGGGGTTTGCTTTAATTTTATGTACATCAAATTTTTTTCATAAAAACATCTTATAAAATGTTCATTCAAGTGCTGAAGCTGTTTAGGTGTCTGCAAAATCATCTCGGAATATAAAGATGTACTTTATTTACAATCCTTTTTAATATTCCAAAACTATTAGTATAGGGCACATTTATAGTCCGCATAGACCAACTTTCAACTCTCTAAACCTTCAACTCTCTAAACTCTAAATTTGTTTATCGCTAAAAAATCCGTCTTTTTCTTTTGCTAGTTGTTTTGAGAGTAAATTATGTTTCATCAATAATGATTTAATGTACTTAATACAAGTGCAACAAAAACCGGTATCAATATCTTATTGTACTTATTGCAAATGTGGTTAAACCAGATTCATATAAGTTAACACCTGTGAGACCATAACAACAACAACAACGTTACACGCACAACGTAATGGAATTATAACAAGAACAAACATCAACAATAACCCAGGCATAAACAACAGCAGTATCAGCAATAACAGTACATGCGCATACCAACAACACATGCAAAACGTGCCAACGTCAAAACGCAATGTTAAGCGGATTTCCAGGTAGTAACCCGAATCCGCACACGCAGCCAACAAAACATCGCACCATCGGTCAACGTGGGAAACGCTGAATCAACAATTATGTTTTATTTAAATTTTATTTAAGTTGCATTCATTTGTAAAGTCTTTGTAGTCGGTTTGAAGAATTTAACAATAAACAACATAGAAAATATTTTTTAAATTTTAAATAAAATAAATCTTTAATTGGCGCCCGAGCAGGGACCGTCGGAAAAAAAGGGTCCTAAGAGACAAAAGAGAGGTCCTCTTAAGGTGCAGCGGCCACGGTACGAAATAATAAAAAGTGTAAAAAATATTTTTTAACTAAAGTAAATTCAGTGCAAAATAAGTGAAGTGATAAAAATATTTAAAATAAAAACTTTAATAAATTTAGTGAAATAAGTGAAGTAATAAAAATAATTAAAATAAGATAACTTTCTATAAATAACAAGAATATACAAGTGCAAAAGTTTTCTTTTAAAGCAAAAAAACAGTGGACGAAATACTTAAAGTTAAAACTAAAACAAATGTAGTGAGACAAATTTTTTTACATTCAAATAAAAAAAAACAATTGATTATAAACGAAGTGAAAAGAATAAATAATAATTAGAGCTAAAAATAAAGCTCAATTAAAGCGAACAGATAAAAGTAAAATAAGTGTTTAAAACGTTTGTGGAAATAAAGTAATACCAATCAAAATAAATTTCTAATAATTACATTTCTAAATTAAAAACAACTATTTAAAATAAAGAGAATATAAAAGTGAAATAAAAATATAAAGGAATATAACAGTTAAAGAATGAACTTCACCGGTTAATATGAAAAAAACGTAAAATTAATAATAATAAAAAAAGCGAAAAAAATAAACAGTGACAATAATCATTGGAGTCAAAAGATAGATTTTTTTTTATAATAAACCTTAAATAAGTTCAACAAGAAACAAAGGGATAATAATAGTGACTTATTAAAACAAAAAAATATAATAAATAATTCAAAGAGTTTTTAACGAAAACAAATTCAAATTGAAAAGGAGAAGGAGAAGAACCGAAAGCAAAACAATCAACAGAAAAAGGCCAGCAATTACACAAGAGGAACTACAAGTCCAGCAATGTTCCAGACACTTTTAATGTAAGATTGTTTTTTTTTTAACTGTAAAAATAATTATTCCCAAATTTTAATTAAACAAAAAATTAATTTAACATTTTTTTAAATTATCTCCAACATAAAAACTTTAACTAAAAATTTAATTTCTTTGAACTTGTAAAAAATAATCTTTTCCAAAATTTAAACTCTAATTAAAAATTTAATTTAATAATTATAGAAAATTATTATTTTAACTAAAAATTTAATTTGACAAAATATTTTCAAATTGTAAAAAATAATCATTTCCAAAATTTAATCTGTAACTAAAAAATTAATATAATATAATAAATTAATATAATAATTTAACTAAAAATTTAATTTGACGAAAAAATTTTTTTTTCGAAGTTGCAGCAAATATTTAGTTGTTTCCAAAATCTAAACTTTAACTTAATTTTATTGTAGAAAATTTATTTCCAAAAATTCAAACAAAAAAAAATATAAAAAATTTTTTTTTTAATTTGACTATCAAATTTTGATTTAACAAGTGTAGAAAATTATTATATCAAAGTATAAAACTTAATTACAAATTTAACTTAACAATCTAATTTAATTGCTTCCTTTAAATTTAAATACTAATCATTTCCAATATGCCCGACGAAACCATTGAAAACCTAACCGAAAGACCTAGTAGATCACTAACAATGTCTCAAAATACACCATCCGGGTCGAATGCTACATCGAATATAGGACTTACAGAATTACAAAAACGGGAGTTAAGAAACATTATTAGGGAAACCTTGCAAACACCACAGGACTGCAGCTTAGAGGAAGATTCGGATCAACCAATTGGACAGTTGACGACAAGGTTAGAAGAATTCGACAGGGTACCCGATATTGTCAAATCTTTGAGGGAATTTTCTGGTAGTATTGGCGAATTCAATTCTTGGAGGAAGTCAGTAGACAGAGTGTTAGAATTATACGAATCACAAAAAGGAACAGGAAGATACTATGCGAAACTGCATACAATACGCACTAAAGTCATATGAGAAGCAGACACAGCTCTTGAATCCTATAGGACACCACTGGACTGGCCAAGAATAAAAAAATGTCTTATGATGCATTATTCGGGCAAAAGGGACATTGGTACATTAGAGTACCAAATGACTGCCCTTTGCCAAGGCAATAGGTCAACAGAATTCTATCAAAGGGTTTACCAGCATCTCTCCTTGATATTAAAGTAATGACCCATACATATAGGGAAAAAGCTCTCGATACCTTTGTCAGAGAACTTAATGGAGGACCAACAACGGCGTCTATTCAAGCCCCACAGAATAAAATGCAAAGAAACTTCGATGTAACGTCAGACACTGAAAGTGGAAATCAACAGCCGACCATAGAAAACATTAATTGCTATGACGAGGAAGGTGCTATTGGAGGAGTATCGGATATAGAAGAATATTATAGGGAAGTCGAAGACAACGGACAATCATATGCAGATACCGCCTATGAAATGCCCGAATACGACCCTTCGCAAAATTTGCAGAATGACAGTCTAGTAGATCTAAATTTTTGTGGTTAAACAGTTCCTCGTTACCATACTTTCAGGCTAGGACGAGGAACGGACAGACACTTAAAATTTTAATTGACACAGATAGCAATAAAAATTACATTAGATCACAATTAGCAGTTAATCCAAAATTAAACCAGGAGAAATTTAGTGCAAACTCAGTTGCAGGAAACGTTCAAATAACTCATCACGTAATGGGTTACATGTTTGGGATAAATGTTATTCCAATAAAATTTTACCTTTTACCAGGACTAAAGACTTTCGACGCAATTTTAGGCCACGATTGCTTAAAACAATTATCAGCAGTAATCTATACTTCCGAAAACTACATGACTGTGCAGGGGACCAGGGACCAAATTAAGTTATTCCAACATATCGCACAGGACTTTAACAATATTGAATTAAGAACTGACCATCTATCTAAATATCAGAAAAACTCTCTAACTGATATAGTGGACCGTCTTAGAAATTTATTTGCGGATCCAGATGAAAGTCTCACGTACACAACTAGGGTTGTAGGAGAAATAAGAACAACAACTAGTACACCTACATATTCGAAAAATTACCCCTATTTGATGGCTTTAAGTGGGGTCGTAGAAGAAGAAATTAATAGATTACTAAAAGATAAAATAATCCGATCATCGCGCTCCCCATACAATTCTCCCATTTGGGTAGTCCCCAAAAAACAAGATGCGTCTGGAAGAGAAAAATATAGAGTTGTAGTAGACTTCAGAAAACTTAATTCAATAACTATACCTGATAAATACCCCATACCTGACATGAACGACGTACTTTCTCATCTTGGAAGAAACAAATATTTCACGGTGATCGATCTGAAGAGCGGCTTTCACAAAATACCTATTACGGAAGAAGATGCATAGAAAACAGCATTTTCTGTCAACAATGGGAAATATGAATTTCTACGTTTACCATTTGGATTGATAAATGCTCCATTCATATTCCAGCGTGCCCTTGACGACATTCTAAGGGAACATATTGGACGGATATGCTACGTGTACAAAGATGATATTATTATTTTCAGCAAAGATGAAAAGTCGCACTTGAACCACCTTAATGATATCTTCGGAATACTTAACGCCGCTAATATGAAGGTACAGTTGGATAAGTTTGAGTTCTTTATTGAAGAAGTCGAATTTCTTGGTTTTATGGTTTCATGCAGTGGAATAAAAGCTAATCCCAAAAAATTGGAAGCGATCGTAAAATTTACATATTCTAGCAATATTAAAGAGCTTCGATCATTTCTAGGCCTTTCTGGATACTGCAGAAAATTTATTAAAGGATACGCCGACATTGCTAAACCATTGACCAAACTTCTCAGAGGAGACGGAGGCGTGATATCCAAATCAGAGTCAAACAAAAGAGAGATCAAACTCGATAATAAATCAAGATCCGCTATCGATGCATTAAAAAATGCCCTAGTGTCCCAAGAGATCATACTTTCATACCCAAACTTTGAAAAGGAATTCCAGCTGACCACGGATGCATCTAATGTAGCAATAGGCGCAGTGTTGAGCCAAGACGACAGACCGATATCTTTTATTTCAAGAACATTAACACAAACTGAGGAAAGTTACGCGACAAATGAGAAATGTAAGCCATAATTTGGGCTCTAACAAATTTGAGAAATTACCTATATGGATCGGGAAAAGTCATAATCTTTACTGACCATCAGCCACTAACTTATGCACTAAGCAATAAAAACACCAATTCCAAAATGAAAAGGTGGAAAGCAATACTGGAAGAGTACAATTATGAAATCCAATATAAACCAGGTAGGAGTAACGTAGTGGCCGACGCACTCTCTAGACCTAGAACGAACATTAATTCTCTGACTGGAACGGTACATAGTGACAACAGTCCACCAGAGGAACTTATACCCAGTGTTGAAGTCCCTATTAATGCATTTAAGAATGAGTTATTCCTCCAAATTGACAACACTCCAGCATATGAATTTCAGGTAATTTTTCCAGGATATCACAGACATATGATATCAGAACAGGACTATGATACTGAAAAATTACTATCAGTACTAAAGAGATATCTAAATCCGTCTGTAATAAACTGCATAAAAACCCCAGAATTCGTTATGGGAAGAATACAGGAAATTTACCCACATCATCTAAAAAATTATAAGGTACGATTTACTCAAAATTTTGTTGAGGACATTTTGTCAGAATCCGATCAGGAAACATTGATTATAGAGACTCATAATCGCGCGCACAGAAACGCTGTGGAAAATAAGTCCCAGATATTAGAAAGAGCTTATTTCCCTAGCATGTTCTCCAAAATTAAAAGAATATTGAAGCTTTGCTCCACGTGCAAGGAGAATAAGTACGAGCGACATCCCAACCAACCAAAATTAAATGTTACACCAATACCAAATGATCCTGGTCAAGTCATTCACATTGACATTTTCTCAACTGACAAGAAGATAGTTCTGACGGCACTCGATAAATTTTCAAAGTACACGCAGACGAAAATTTTAGAAGGAAAATCGATAGAAGACATTAGAAAACCATTAACGGAAATTCTTTTTTTCTACAGAGTTCCTAAAACCGTTGTCATGGATAATGTAAAATCATTAAACTCGGCTTCGATACTTTTCATGATGAAAGATGATCTAGGAATAGAAGTTTTTACTACACCTCCCTATAGGAGTTAAGCCAACAGGCATATTGAAGATTTCATTCAACATTGGCAGAAATCTTGAGATGCATTAAGGACGAAGGGGTTTGTAGAAAGCTTTCGAAGAGCTTCTGGAGAAATCTGTAAATGAATATAATCATTCTTTTCATTCAACAATAGGAAGGAAACCTGTAGCCATGTTCTTTGGGAGAACTGTAGATTTTTCTCCGGGTAGCTATGAACGGACACGGGAGAATAACATTAAGAAACTGAAAAGGAAACAAGAAAAGGACTTATATACCTGGACAAGAAATTTTTGTCAGAATAAATAGATGACTTGGTACGAAACTGACCGAAAAATTTAAACGGGAATTAGTAAAGGAAAATAGACATTCCACTATTGTGACTGAAAGCGGGAGAATAGTACACAAGAAACATATAAGAAACTAACTTTGCTACATTTTATTACAGATTACTTTTGACGATTACATTTTCTGAGGGTGAGTTCCAGATAATGGACTACTCTAACTCTAGACTCGTCGTGATCAATACAGGTTCAGCTAAAATTCAGACTTGCGTATTCAAGCTTGTCCACACAATCGACTTGGGGGAGTACGAAAAATTAATTGAAGAACTGGAAAACAAAATCAACTTAAACAACAATACCAACAACTCACTGTTACCTTATCTATCCTACAACTTATCTCAGATGAAGTCCTGTCTATCGAGACTGAAATCTAAGACGAGAACAAAGAGGTCTTTGGACTTTATCGGTAGCGCTTGGAAATGGTTAGCAGGTAGTCCAGATTTATTATTTATTAGGTCAATGGAATAAATCCTTACAGACCTGTATAAATGATATAATTACATATGTACATATATTGAAACAATTAAAAGATTTAAAAATAAAAACAAATAGTTAGGAATTTAAGAAAATAATGATATTATGGTTAATTACATCAGTGTTCAACGAAAAATCAATTAATTGATAAAGATTATTATAAACACAACAAATTCTTCTAAAAGGATCAGCTAGAGCATAGTTGGTATGAAAAGATTTAACAAAGAGTGGTTGGAATTGGCGTGATACTCGTTGAGGAACATTAAAAGTTATATTGTTGACAAGAAAGTCAGAACAGTTTCACCATTAATTAGGTTGATCATAAATGTTACTTTTAGCATAGTCCTACGGCTTTCCAAAGTAGGTAATTTTATTAATTTAAGTCGATCAACGTATGAAGGTAGATTAATTGCAAAATTCCAAGGTAAGCCACGTAAGCAAAAGAGTAGAAATTGTTTCTGTACAGACTCGATTCGTTGAATATGAATGTTATAGAAGGGATCCCATATTATTGACCCATATTCTAAAATAGGTCTTACAAGAGATGTAAAAAGTTGTTTGGTTATGTAAGGATCAATAAATTCTTTTGCCCATCTTTTAATAAAGGCGAGTGTACCTCTAGCTTTATTAACTGTCATGGTGACGTGAGATACAAAGTTTAATTTAGGATCAAGTAGAATCCCTAAATCCAGAAAAGTATCAACAAGTTCAAGCTGATATCCGCCCAAAAAGTAGTTAGCAGGAAAAACATTATTTCTAGAAAAACGCATACATTTACATTTTTTCAAATTCAGTTCCATTAGGTTACGGTTACACCACGAAAAGAAATAGTTGAGATCTGATTGAAGATGAATATGATCATTATGTTGACAGTAACTTAAAAAAATTTTAACATCATCAGCATACATTAAAACGTTACAAAATTTATCACTTTTGGAAGATCATTGATGAAAAGGGAGAAAAGAGTTGGTCCAAGATGGCTGCCTTGAGGAACACCAGAAGTCACAGTAATATCTTTAGATGACATATTATTATAAATTACACGTTGTGTTCTATCAGAAAGATATGATTTTATCCATTTAAGGCTTAATGGTGTTAAACCTAATAAATCCAATTTGATCAGTAGAAGGTTATGGTTTACTTTATCGAAAGCCTTACTAAAATCGGTGTATACTGCATCTGTTTGTTTTTTCTTGACAAAACCATCATTAATTATTGTCGTAAAATTAAGCACGTTTGTAACGGTAGAGCATCCTTTCCGAAATCCGTGTGGAAATGGTGACAAAATTGACGATGAGTGATAGCACAAAAAATCTGTAATAAATTTCTCGAAAAGCTTAGGGATTAAGTTTAGCAATACCACGGTAATTAGAAACATCCGATCTATTTCCAGATTTAAATAATGGAATGATGTAAGAAGTTCTCCAAAATTTTGGAAAATAACCGTTTTTTATTGACGCATTAAACAAGAGATTCAGTGGTGTTGCCAAGGAAGTAGCACAATAATTGAGTATAGAACTAGGTACTCCATCAGGTCCATGAGTAAATGAAACTTTAAGTTTCTTCAGGCTATTAACAAGTTCTGCCTTATCGATTAGGGGAAAAAATATAGCTTGATTTGTGTTTATTGGATATGAATAGCTGTTGGAACAATATTGAGCAACACAATATGTACTAGCAAAAAAGTCTGCAAATATGTTACTTATTATAGTATCATCACTAGATTCGATATCGTTAAATTTCATTACAGATGGATAACCAGTAGTTTTTCTTTTTGAATTAACAAAGTTGTAAAATGCTTTAGGATCACGATTGAAATCTTCCTTCATTTTGTTTAGATAGTTTTTGTATAAATAATTGTTAAGAATATTATATTCGGCACGATGAATTTAGTATTTTTCAAAAAATACAAGAGAACCAAAAATTTTATACTTTTTATAATACTTGTTCTTCAAATTTTTTAATCTTGATAGTTGTTTTGAGTTCCAGGCGGGCCAGTTCGTTTGTAGACAGAACGCTTTGGGATGCATTCATCCATAAAAGAATGCATAGTTCTATAAAAGACATCCACCATTAAATCAATAGAAGTATGGCACAACAAATCATTCCAGTTAGTGTTAGAAATTAGACCAATCAATTTGCTATAGTTGGTTTGTTTAAAACAAAAAACTTTATCTTTATTAATACGAATATTCGATCCACCAAAAGTAGGCAAAACACAGCTAATTTCAATAGTTGGATGAAAGCGATCTTCCGGCAAGGTGATAGGATCAGAGCGAGTTATTATACAATCTTCCGGATTATTTGTAAATACCAGATCTAGCAGTTTACCGTATTCATTAAATATGCCATTCATCTGGTAAAGACTAAGATCAACTATCTCATTCAATATTAAATCATCACAGTTATTAGATTTAATTGGAATAAAATCCGGAGCATCAGGCGAATTTTTCCATATTATAGATGGTAAATTAAAATCTCCAACAACAAAAATTAAATCCTCAGGTTTAGCACGTTGAGCAACTGATTTGATGGCCTGAACGTGTTCAAGGTATATTTCTTCGGGAGAATTAGGAGGTATATACGAACAGGTTATGAAAATGAATTTATAATTAAGCTTTATCATTACACTGACAAACTCAATATTTGGAGAAGATTCAGATTGAAGAGATTCGCAAGCAAACAGGCATGATACAGCAATTAAAACACCACCACCATTACGATCGTTTCTGTTATATCTATATATTTGATAATTGTTACATAGTAACTCAGAATTAAAAACATTATCTTTCAGCCATGTCTCAGTAAAGATGATAACATGAAAATTAAAATCATAACTGTTAACTAGTAGATTAGACATTTTAGTATTTAAACCACGAACATTCTGATACATAATGATTAGTCGTTCAACGGGTAAAGAATCTAGTTTTTTGAATTAATGTTGAAATTCGTATTTTCATTTATTCGATGTCGGGGCGGAAGCTCAGCAATGTTGTTTCTCCATGGATTTTCTTTAAATTCATATTCACGAACTAAAGTATTCACAGGCCAGAAACCAGGGTTAACGATTTGCTCATAAAGATCCTTCTTGGTACGGAATAGGAAAATTTATATATCATAACATCAGCTTTATAACTTAGTTTAGAGTTTATATAATAGTTAATGTCATCAGTGGAGGTATCCGAAGAAAGACGCGAAATAAAAATAGATTTTTTGGCGGTATTACTTTTAGTTGTTTCGGTAACGCCTCTTCAATAGTTAAAGATGTTGGAATAGCAGTTGTAGGCGTCAAGGACGTATTATTTAAAGATGGTAGCATTGCAGTTTTAGACATCAAGGGAGCAGTATTTGTAAAAGATTGTATATTATCAGTAGTAAGTATCGATGATGCTTTATTAAAAGATGGTAGGACAGCATTTTGAGGCATCAAAGGAGAAGTAATTGTCGTAAGCATATTTGCAGAGTTCAGAGTTGTATGGAAGCAGAAGCAGTAGTATCATCAGGGTTTTCTCCATTCGTGAATCTGGGTGACTTACGGCGATTTGGAGATGGTAATTTAGGTGATTGGAGTCCATCCAATGACTTGAAATCATCGAAAAGCTTTCCATAAGAGTTTATTTGCCCGGATAAATTAGCCAAATGGTTTTGAATTTGCAAAAAATTATTTTTAGTGCTTTGGAAGAAGCGGTTAAAATCAGCGCCAATTTTTTGACAGTCATTACAGCGCCAATGCAAGTTTTTATGCTTCGATACAGATTCGGCTACTAAACCAGATAATCCACTGCATTTAAAGTGACATACACCAAGACAAAGCCAGCAACTCATCATTCTTTTGTCATGACCTTCCAGGGAACAGCCTTTTTTTAAACATGCCATTTTAAGGGATTTAATTTAGTTTTATTGGGGATATAGATTTTTAAAATAACTGGCAGCACTTTTTGTTTATTAGGAATTGTTATTGTTGTTGTTTGGTTTTGCTATTGGTTTTTTTTTTTTTGTTTTCTTTTTATGCTATGTTCTATTGAGTAAGTGTTATTTCTGTTAAGTATATTTTGTTGTTGTAAAATGTTTCGAATTTATTAGCTTATTGTTAGTAATTTTATGTAGGTACTGTTATTGTTGTTTTTTTTAAATAAGAATATAGCACTTGTTTTAAGTTATTTGAAATATTGCTATTGTGTTTTTTTTTTGTATTTTCTTTTTGTAAGTGTTTTACTGAGTAAGTGTAATTTCTCTTTAGTGTATTTTATTGTTGTAAGATGTTATGAATTTGACAATTTAGTTGTTTATTGTTGGTAATTTCGTATGTTGAAGAAAGAAATTATTTTTTATAAAACAAATATTTAAAAATTGCGGCCTTTAAAATAACCTTTTTAAATTGATTTTTTTGACAAACTAGAAATAATTAAACGGATTTTTAAGCATTAAACACAAAATTATAAATTCTTTAATACAAAAGTTATTGACGAAAAACACGGAGCACAATTCAAGATAAACTGTCTTACACGAAGGTTAGATTAATATAGATCACCATGATTTCGAATTAATAAAAGTTAAAATTATGTCCTAGAAAACAATAATAGCCAAATTGTAATTAATCAACTAACGCTAGAAAAAATTAATAGACTCTCAATTATAACCAATAATGTTTCCAAATTGTTAGAAAATGAAATTAAAGAAGAAAAATTGTTAGACTTTAAGTATAAATTAGAAATCATAAAAGAAGAATTATCTAACATGGAATATGCCATTCAATGGGCTAAGGCAAATATTGTAAATCCATTTATTTTTTCTGATACTGAAGTTAATGTTTTGAAGGATATTTTTTATAGGGACAATCACCCCTGTTCTTGAAACCACTGTTTAAGTACAATTTAATATTTTCTTTGTACTTTTCCGCCTTTGAGTCAATTAGCCATTTTTGGGTTAATTCTGGGTTAAAATCTATGAAACTCCTTTTTTTATACATCGTGGAAAGGAGTGTTTACATAGATTTTAACTAGTAAAACCGTTAACGGTACTTAGATATTGCTCGCCACCTTCTCTCTTTTATTTTTTAACTTTTAAAATCAATCGTTTTGGTACCTTCGTACACATAAACACCATCCGCTGTGCATATTTTAAAAAAGGTAATACATTTGTATATACAAATAAAATAAAGATTTTATTTTCTCTTGCTAAAAACCTTATACTATATTGTGTTTTTATTCTTTTTATATATTTTTGCTACCTACGCAAACATTTGATCCTTCGAGCCGGATCCTGAGAAAAAATTTGGAAAATTTTAAAAATTATTAATTTCAACATTCCCACAGCCTTCATCTTGTCAACATCAGCAAGAACCTGCAAAAACAACCCTTCACTTCAACTACAACAGAAAACAATAAATTAAAAAGGTGCGTATAGTTCAGTTTTTTTTTTTATGTGTGAGCTAAACAAAAACTTGAAAATTTAAAAAGTGTATAATTAAAATTAATTTAAAAAGAAAAAAAGTTTCATCGTTATTGAAATACTATTTTTTTTGCATACTTTTCGTTTTACAACCCTACGCGTTACGTTACATTACGTATATATTCGTTTATATTTTTAATCGAAAGAAAAAGCAAAAGCCGTCGGGATTTTTAAAAAAAGTGATTAGTGCAAGTAATAATATAAATATTAATCATATCGTGTTTGTTTTAATCGAAGGAAAGAGAAAAAGCCGTCGGGATAGTTTAAAAAAAGTGTTTAGTGCAAATAATAATAATTTAAACAGATTAACATTTAAACAGATATACATTACAATAAAGATTATAACTAAATAGGTTTTTCTCCTTTGTGTTATACATATACGCTCACGCGAACGTTTTTTTTTTCGTGTTTAAGCTGCTTAAGCTGAATAGTTTTTATTTCTCTATACGTTCACGCGTTGGTTTTTTTTTTGTGTTTATGCTCAAGAGTGTGTTCATTTCTCTTTACACTAATATATACGCACACGCATTGTGTTGGTTTGTTTTTTCTATAACATTATTAGTCACCCTATTGTCCGTTTTAGTCGCGACATATCCAGTGTGTTTTTTATTAATTTTTTTTTTTGCAAATTTTGGTTTTGCTTCTAATTTGTTAAAATAATACCACATATTAAGAAAATAAAATTTTTTAATATAGTTTTATATTCTTAGTTTATAATATATTATTATTTTTTCGGATTTTTTTTTAACGAATTTTTATATTGTTATTTAAATTAAATTAACTTATTTTAAAATAAATTCGAACCAAAATGCCGGGAACTGCACTTGATATTTTTATTCGCGATTCGGATACGCTCATTAAATTTGAGGCGAAATTCAACGATATTCGTGAGGAGTTACATTCGGTATTTAATCTTGAAATTCGTGAAAAAGAATTGAACTTGCTTTGGGAACAAGTAAAATCGACATATCGTAGTTGTTTATCATATTTAGAAAATTCGGATGACGCGGAACCGGCGGATTTTGACGCGGCTGAATCGAAATATGAAGCCACTTTTAACGCGTACGTTAATTGTTTATCTAGGATTAATGAACGATTACATCATTTTAAATCCAACGCGACACCGAAAGAGCAGTCTCAGTCTCCGAGTGAAAACCTCAATTCAGCTGACAACTTTTGTCATAATTTAACGCTTCCGCCATGCGATACCGACGTTTTTGAGGGCGATTACATTTCTTGGCCCACTTTTAGGGATCTTTTTACAGCGGTTTATATCAATAACTCTCGACTTAGCAATATTGAGCGGCTATGCCATCTAATTCGGAAAACTAGTGGCGAAGCTCGGGAAATTGTTTCGAAATGCCCTCTCACTAATCAAGGTTTTGATGTTGCGTGGCGCAACTTGAGGGACGCATATGGTAATCCGCGTATGCTGGTTAATAACCAGTTAAAATCGCTATTTAGCCTCCCCTTTCTTGATAAGGAAACCTCGTCGGGATTAAAAACTTTACAACGCGGAATAAACGGTTGCCTTACGGCTATGTCAATTTATAATATTTCGACGCACAGCTGGGATCCTATTATTGTATTTCTTTGCATTCAACGGTTACCTTCGCAAACTGTTAGTCGGTGGGAACAGAGTATAAAGGACAAATCAGCTTTGTCACTCTGGAAGGATTTGGACCTCTTTCTGACAGAAAGAGTTCAAACTTTAGATTGTTTACGTGATCTTAGGGGTTCAGAATCTGCTAAACGGCTTTCTGAACCTAAAATCAAAGCGCATCATACCAATGCTGCTTCAACTTCAAGTGCTTCTTGTGTTCTTTGTAAGAATCAAGTTCACTTTTTACGTTCTTGTCATCGATTCAAAAGTTTATCTGTTGCGGATCGATTTTCTACGGTAAAAAAGTTTCACTGTTGTGTCAATTGTCTCGCAAGGACACATGAAACTAAAAATTGTAGCAGTTCGTATAATTGCTCCATTTGTAACAAGAGACATCATACTATGTTACACCGTGAATTACCATCTGCTGAAGTTTCTAGGGATACTAATCGGTCGAATTCGGGTGTTAGTTCGGTTTCTGTTTCTCGAGTTTCAAACTCCGTACCTGCAATCGCATCATCTTCGAACGCCAATCATGCCACAGCTCCTACAAATCGGCAAGTATTTCATACAGCGCAAAGTAGGACTGTACTTTTAGGGACGGCTATGGTGAATCTTATTCATCAGGGTACTACGTACCAAGCCCGGGCCCTTATTGACCCTGCTTCTGAAGCATCGTTCATTTCTGAACGTTTGCAAAATCGCCTGAAAATTTCGACGCATTCGACGAATGCTCAAATTTCAGGAGTTAATCAGGCAGTTACGGCAATGTCTAGAAAACTTTGTTCATTAAAAATTGGCTCCACCCTCGATTCATCCCTTGTATTGGAAACATTGGCACTTGTTTTGCCAAATATTTCGGGTAATTTACCATCATTTACAGTCCACTCGTATATAAAGGAAAATTTGCCAAACCTTCATTTGGCCGATATTAATTTTGATGACAGTCGACCTGTTGATCTTTTGCTTGGTTCGGATTTATATCCAAGAATTCTCTTGGGAGAAATCCGTCGCAATATTTTGGGCTCTTTACTAGCTCAGAACACTATTTTTGGCTGGATTATTACTGGTCAAGTTCAGGTATATTCTACGAATGTCGAATTTTCAGAGGAAGATTGCTTTAACAAAAATCTTTTCAGATTCTGGCAACTTGAGGAAACTCCTAAAAGAAAAATTCTGTCTCCATTTGACAAATTTTGTGAGGAAAATTATAAAGCGACTACTCGTCGCGAATCTGATGGTCGATATGTAGTGACTCTCCCATTTAAGCCTGAATTTCCTGAAAAATTTTCTTTAGGGACTTCAAGACCTGGTGTTATGGGACAATATCTTAGGACCGAATCATCTTTACTACGTAGACCTGCAATTAAGGAGATGTACGATGATGTCGTTAGGGAGTATTTGGACATAGGACATATGAGACCGGTATTACCAGATTTTTCATCTCCTATTTCTTTTTGTTATTTACCGCATCATCCGGTGGTAAAACTAGAACGTAAGACAACTAAATTGAGAGTTGTTTTCAATGCTTCAAATAGAACTTCTAATGGAATTAGTTTAAACGATTGCCTTTACGTAGGACCTACCTTACAAGCAGACTTAGTTCTACTTATTCTTAGGTGGCGTCTGTTTAAATTCGTCTTTAATTGTGATATTACACAAATGTATAGGCAGATTCGGGTTGATCCGTCGCATACCCCTTTTCAACGAATTTTGTTTAGGGATTCTCCGACGGAGACTGTAAGGGACTATGAATTACAGACAGTGACTTTTGGCGTTAACTGCGCCCCATACCTTGCCATTAGGACGTTATTACAACTCGCGGACGATTCTGAGGCTGAGTTCCCTCTCGCAGCACATATTCTACGAAAGTGCATGCACGTTGACGACGTTTTGACAGGGACTCATGACATTTCGACTGCATTAATGGCTCGTGATCAACTCGTCGCTGCTTTGGCCTCTGCTAAGTTTCAGCTAAGAAAATGGACTTCAAACGAACGGAGTATTTTGAAAGACATACCTTTGGACCATTTAGTTGACGCTAAATTATTGACCTTTATAGAATCGAGTACTTCAAAGACTTTAGGAATTCAGTGGAACGCTCAGTTGGACTCGTTTTATTTTAGTGTGACTCCTATTTCATTAAAATCTGGGTATACTAAGAGGGAAGTCTTATCGACTATCGCGAAATTGTTTGATCCTGTAGGTTGGTTAGGTCCTGTAATTGTGGTTGCTAAAATTATCATGCAAAAAATTTGGCTTGATAATATAAATTGGGATGATATGCTTCCAATTTCGACGGAAGTTGAATGGAAAAGATTTGTAACTTCTTATCATGAGGTAAATACTATTCGTATTCCAAGATGGGTTAATTATTCGCCGGGAAATTCTGTTGAGCTTCATGTTTTTTCTGATGCCTCGGAAAAGGCATACGCGGGGTTGATTTATATTCGAATTCAGGCCTCTAACGGCGAAATTCATACTCACCTACTTTCATCGAAAACCACAGTAGCCCCCATCAAATCAATTTCTCTACCTCGTTTAGAACTGTGCGGGGCGGTGTTAGCCTCTGAACTTTTGAAGACGGTAATAGGTGAAATTGATATTAAAATTGATCAAATTTACTGTTGGACTGATTCGACGATAGTCCTTTCTTGGTTAAGGAAAACGCCGTGTTCCTGGACCACATTTGTAGCAAACAGAGTATGCCGCATTCAAGAAAATGTAGGAAACCATAATTGGTATCATGTTCGTTCTGAGGATAATCCTGCAGATTTAGGTAGTCGTGGTACTTCTCCCACTGAGCTGGAAAATAATGAGCTTTGGTGGCATGGTCCAAGATGGCTGGGTCAAGATAAGGTGCACTGGAATATAACGGATCTAAGTTATCTTGACACTGACATTGAGGGTCGGGTTGTCAAAACTCATGCTTCCTTCTTTACGGACGTTAAGGGAGAAGATATATATGTGGATATTTTGAATAATTACTTTCGTCTTGATCGAGCTCTTCGGATAATCTCATATATTTTGAGGTTCTTTTACAATAGTCATCCAGCTCATAGGTCAAATCGTTATATGAATGTGGATAAAATCGTTGCTGGTTATGAAATCAGAAGAACAAAATTGCAGTTAGCCATTGTGGCTCAGAAACATCACTATGCAGATGAATATAAGTGCCTGTTAGACAAAAAACCGTTAAGTTCAAAGAGTTGCCTTATTTCTTTGAATCCCTTTCTCGATAAAGACGGTGTGATAAGATTGAATGGTCGCTTGGTTAAATCACCATCCCTTTCATATACGGAGAAATATCCTATTATTTTACCTTATTCGAGCCGATTTACTCAATTGTTAATAAAATTTGTTCATATGATTTCCATTCACGGTGGAAATCAGTTGATGTTGCGATTACTGCGCATTGAATATTGGGTTCCACGCTTGAAGTCGAAAATTCGTGGAGTCATTGGTCGTTGTAAACGGTGTATTATTGACCGTAAAGTATCTTGTCGTCAAATTATGGCGGCTCTGCCCCCTGAAAGAACTACTCTTACTAGACCATTTATGACAACGGGCGTTGATTGTGCTGGTCCCTTTGACATCAAAAGTTTCACGGGCAGAGCTTGTAGGATAACGAAGGGCTACGTTTGTATTTTTGTTTGCTTTTCTACGAAAGCAATTCATTTAGAGGCCACGTCTGATTTATCGACGCCTACTTTTTTATCTGCCTTTCACAGATTTATTTCTCGACGAGGTTGCCCCTACACTATATTTTCGGATAATGGCACAAATTTTGTAGGTGCATCGCGTGAATTAGAGAAGGATTTTAAGATGTTTCTTAAGGAAAGTCAGATTGCAGTGGGTTCTATTTATGGTATTCAGGGTTTAACTTGGCGGCTTATACCAGCCGGGGCACCTCATATGGGTGGCCTTTGGGAAGCCGGGGTCAAGAGTTTTAAACACCATTTTCGTAAGGAAGCGCAATCTTTTAAATATACTTTTGAAGAACTTTCTTCTTGTTAATCGATTTCGAAAAATGAAAGCGTTGTCTCAACTTTTTTGTCGCCGATGGAAAGAAGAATATTTAATGACGTTAAATAAGCGCTATAAATGGAAATATCCGGAACGCGATCTACAGGAAAACGACTTAGTCGTTATCAAGCATGAAAATATACCTCTGACATCGTGGCGTTTAGGCCGGGTCATAAAAATTTATCCGGGAAGTGACGGTCGCGTAAGGGTCGCGGATATTCGTACTGCTAATGGGGTTGTAAAACGACCAATAACCAAACTGGTCATTTTGACCGAATAATTTACTTTTTCTTCGATATTTTCTTTAAATTTTTTATTGTTTCATAGAAATATGGAATCTCTCCCTAACCTTTTTGACGATGCTCTGCTCGATTATGAGGATGCTATGGCGCAATACACCATTTTTGGATGGGTCATATCTGGCCCATCTCCATTGTAGGGTCCTTACTGGCTCATATGTAGAGTCCTTACTGGCTCAAATTGTAGAGTCCCTACTGGCTCATACTTATTTATAATCAATTTTCCATTGGGGTCCCTACTGGCCTATGGAAAATTGTTACGTCGAGGTCCCTACTGGCCAATTTAAGTTAAAAAAAAAAAAAAATTAATAAACTGAATTCAAGCTCACATTTTTAAACTGAACTATGCCTTATTTTAAGATATTTAAGTTGTTTGTTAAAGTATTATTGTTGCAACACACCTTGATGTTGCAAGGTGGCCGGCAATGTTTAAGTACAATTTAATATTTTCTTTGTACTTTTCCGCCTTTGAGTCAATTAGCCATTTTTGGGTTAATTCTGGGTTAAAATCTATGAAACTCCTTTTTTATACATCGTGGAAAGGAGTGTTTACATAGATTTTAACTAGTAAAACCGTTAACGGTACTTAGATATTGCTCGCCACCTTCTCTCTTTTATTTTTTAGCTTTTAAAATCAATCGTTTTGGTACCTTCGTACACATAAACACCATCCGCTGTGCATATATTAAAAAAGGTAATACATTTGTATATACAAATAAAATAGAGATTTTATTTTCTCTTGCTAAAAACCTTATTGTTTTTATTTTTTTATATATTTTTTGCTACCTACGCAAACAACCACTATCACAAAAAAAACTCGTAAATGAAAAAATTCTTAAATCTACGAGTTCTTTGCTGTTCTCTAATTTCAATAAAAATATTTTTTCTCGTTTTAATTCACATAGAAAAGGCTTTGTGAAATCAAAACAAATGCCCTTTTTTCTACTAAGCAGGTCTTAAGAGATAAAAAAACTAATTGATATTTAAACTCTATCATGTTTTTTATTGAACCTTGTCATTATTTTAAAAAATTAGACATTAATTTTATGAAAAAAAAAACGGTTTCAAAAAACGTCTACATTGTGCGCTGATTAAAAAAAAATCGTAATAAGTGGTCGATGTTAATAAAACACACTTTTTGCGATGAATGCTGTTCTATAACTATAATAAAAACTTTTTATTTACACAATCTATTTTCCATTATAATTTTTTCAATTATAACATAGATTCTTTATGCACTAATTATTGCAAAAAAAATTTTTCATCAAATCACATTTTTATTTTTTTGCATATGTTCGAAACAGTAGTGATGCCAGTCAAATCCAATTTATTTGAATATCGAAATTTTTTTTGGTGATGCCTAACTTTTTAAAAATAGAAAAGTCATTTTTAACTGAATGAAATTGAAGAACAAAAACAATTAAATGAACAAATAAGT
The DNA here is from genome assembly GCA_963682025.1 of Cordilura impudica. NCBI lineage: Eukaryota > Metazoa > Arthropoda > Insecta > Diptera > Scathophagidae > Cordilura > Cordilura impudica. The sequence continues at coordinate 215,321,623 of OY821520.1, forward strand.
TGTTATTTTAAAAGAAAATATTTTTCTTTATACTTTTTCTATAAACTTAAGAAAAAAGATGCAGAAAATACTTAAAAGATTTTTGTGAAACTGAATAAAGATCCATATGGCACATCGGTTTCTAGATAACATATGTTCTTCACTCAAACGTATGGTTCTTAACTCAAACATATGTTTCCATTAAATAAATAAAATTTGTGGTTTCAAGAAACCCAAAATTTCAATTTCATGTGATTTTAAATTTACTCTTATTCAAATAACAACGTTTCAAGAACAAGGCTGAATATTCCATTTGGTAATATGGATGAGTTACTGAACTTTTCCAAAGTTAAACTCGCATCAAATAATAGAGAAATCATTTACATAGTAAATATTCCAACAACTGCTAGCGAGACTTGTGAAAATTTTTCAATTAGACCTGTAAAAAGAAACAATGTAACAATTAAGACAAATTTTAAAAAGTTATCGAAATGTTATAATAAGTTATTTGGAATTAAGAATGACTGTAAAGACTATAATAAATTAAGCGTTTGTGAAACAGAAAACATTATAGACATCAGCGATTCAGAGTGCATCCCAAACCTCCTAAAGAGTAAACCTTCCCGATGCGCAACAACTAACGGTGAGCACGTGGCACTAGTAGAGAAGATAGATGAAAACATGGTACTGTTGAACGAATTCAAAGGCCAAATCGAAATAGACAACGCAACAATCAACATAGACGGCACATTTATAATTCATCACCTCAATTCTACGGTACGAATT
>OY821520.1:215322587-215485087 GCA_963682025.1 Cordilura impudica
TATTATTATTATTATTATTATTATTATTATTTATTATTATTATTATTATTATTATTATTATTATTATTATTATTATTATTATTATTATTATTATTATTATTATTATTATTATTATTATTATTATTATTATTATTATTATTATTATTATTATTATTATTATTATTATTATTATTATTATTATTATTATTATTATTATTATTATATTATTATTATTATTATTATTATTATTATTATTATTATTATTATTATTATTATTATTATTATTATTATTATTATTATTATTATTATTATTATTATTATTATTATTATTATTATTATTATTATTATTATTATTATTATTATTATTATTATTATTATTATTATTATTATTATTATTATTATTATTATTATTATTATTATTATTATTATTATTATTATTATTATTATTATTATTATTATTATTATTATTATTATTATTATTATTATTATTATTATTATTATTATTATTATTATTATTATTATTATTATTATTATTATTATTATTATTATTATTATTATTATTATTATTATTATTATTATTATTATTATTATTATTATTATTATTATTATTATTATTATTATTATTATTATTATTATTATTATTATTATTATTATTATTATTATTATTATTATTATTATTATTATTATTATTATTATTATTATTATTATTATTATTATTATTATTATTATTATTATTATTATTATTATTATTATTATTATTATTATTATTATTATTATTATTATTATTATTATTATTATTATTATTATTATTATTATTATTATTATTATTATTATTATTATTATTATTATTATTATTATTATTATTATTATTATTATTATTATTATATTATTATTATTATTATTATTATTATTATTATTATTATTATTATTATTATTATTATTATTATTATTATTTATTATTATTATTATTATTATTATTATTATTATTATTATTATTATTATTATTATTATTATTATTATTATTATTATTATTATTATTATTATTATTATATTATTATTATTATTATTATTATTATTATTTTATTATTATTATTATTATTATTATTATTATTATTATTATTATTATTATTATTATTATTATTATTATTATTATTATTATTATTATATTATTATTATTATTATTATTATTATTATTATTATTATTATTATTATTATTATTATTATTATTATTATTATTATTATTATTATTATTATTATTATTATTATTATTATTATTATTATTATTATTATTATTATTATTATTATTATTATTATTATTATTATTATTATTATTATTATTATTATTATTATTATATTATTATTATTATTATTATTATTATTATTATTATTATTATTATTATTATTATTATTATTATTATTATTATTATTATTATTATTATTATTATTATTATTATTATTATTATTATTATTATTATTATTATTATTATTATTATTATTATTATTATTATTATTATTATTATTATTATTATTATTATTATTATTATTATTATTATTATTATTATTATTATTATTATTATTATTATTATTATTATTATTATTATTATTATTATTATTATTATTATTATTATTATTATTATTATTATTATTATTATTATTATTATTATTATTATTATTATTATTATTATTATTATTATTATTATTATTATTATTATTATTATTATTATTATTATTATTATTATTATTATTATTATTATTATTATTATTATTATTATTATTATTATTATTATATTATTATTATTATTATTATTATTATTATTATTATTATATTATTATTATTATTATTATTATTATTATTATTATTATTATTATTATTATTATTATTATTATTATTATTATTATTATTATTATTATTATTATTATTATTATTATTATTATTATTATTATTATTATTATTATTATTATTATTATTATTATTATATTATTATTATTATTATTATTATTATTATTATTATTATTATTATTATTATTATTATTATTATTATTATTATTATTATTATTATTATTATTATTATTATATTATTATTATTATTATTATTATTATTATTATTATTATTATTATTATTATTATTATTATTATTATTATTATTATTATTATTATTATTATTATTATTATTATTATTATTATTATTATTATTATTATTATTATTATTATTATTATTATTATTATTATTATTATTATTATTATTATTATTATTATTATTATTATTATTATTATTATTATTATTATTATTATTATTATTATTATTATTATTATTATTATTATTATTATTATTATTATTATTATTATTATATTATTATTATTATTATTATTATTATTATTATTATTATTATTATTATTATTATTATTATTATTATTATTATTATTATTATTATTATTATTATTATTATTATTATTATTATTATTATTATTATTATATTATTATTATTATTATTATTATTATATTATTATTATTATTATTATTATTATTTATTATTATTATTATTATTATTATTATTATTATTATTATTATTATTATTATTATTATTATTATTATTATTATTATTATTATTATTATTATTATTATTATTATTATTATTATTATTATTATTATATTATTATTATTATTATTATTATTATTATTATTATTATTATTATTATTATTATTATTATTATTATTATTATTATTATTATTATTATTATTATTATTATTATTATTATTATTATTATTATTATTATTATTATTATTATTATTATTATTATTATTATATTATTATTATTATTATTATTATTATTATTATTATTATTATTATTATATTATTATTATTATTATTATTATTATTATTATTATTATTATTATTATTATTATTATTATTATTATTATTATTATTATTATTATTATTATTATTATTATTATTATTATTATTATTATTATTATTATTATTATTATTATTATTATTATTATTATTATTATTATTATTATTATTATTATTATTATTATTATTATTATTATTATTATTATTATTATTATTATTATATTATTATTATTATTATTATTATTATTATTATTATTATTATTATTATTATTATTATTATTATTATTATTATTATTATTATTATTATTATTATTATTATTATTATTATTATTATTATTATTATTATTATTATTATTATTATTATTATTATTATTATTATTATTATTATTATTATTATTATTATTATTATTATTATTATTATTATTATTATTATTATTATTATTATTATTATTATTATTATTATTATTATTATTATTATTATTATTATTATTATTATTATTATTATTATTATTATTATTATTATTATTATTATTATTATTATTATTATTATTATTATTATTATTATTATTATTATTATTATTATTATTATTATTATTATTATTATTATTATTATTATTATTATTATTATTATTATTATTATTATTATTATTATTATTATTATTATTATTATTATTATTATTATTATTATTATTATTATTATTATTATTATTATTATTATTATTATTATTATTATTATTATTATTATTATATTATTATTATTATTATTATTATTATTATTATTATTATTATTATTATTATTATTATTATTATTATTATTATTATTATTATTATTATTATTATTATTATTATTATTATTATTATTATTATTATTATTATTATTATTATTATTATTATTATTATTATTATTATTATTATATTATTATTATTATTATTATTATTATTATTATTATTATTATTATTATTATTATTATTATTATTATTATTATTATTATTATTATTATTATTATTATTATTATTATTATTATTATTATTATTATTATTATTATTATTATTATTATTATTATTATTATTATTATTATTATATTATTATTATTATTATTATTATTATTATTATTATTATTATTATTATTATTATTATTATTATTATTATTATTATTATTATTATTATTATTATTATTATTATTATTATTATTATTATTATTATTATTATTATTATTATTATTATTATTATTATTATTATTATTATTATTATTATTATTATTATTATTATTATTATTATTATTATTATTATTATTATTATTATTATTATTATTATTATTATTATTATTATTATTATTATTATTATTATTATTATTATTATTATTATTATTATTATTATTATTATTATTATTATTATTATTATTATTATTATTATTATTATTATTATTATTATTATTATTATTATTATTATTATTATTATTATTATTATTATTATTATTATTATTATTATTATTATTATTATTATTATTATTATTATTATTATTATTATTATTATTATTATTATTATTATTATTATTATTATTATTATTATTATTATTATTATTATTATTATTATTATTATTATTATTATTATTATTATTATTATTATTATTATTATTATTATTATTATTATTATTATTATTATTATTATTATTATTATTATTATTATTATTATTATTATTATTATTATTATTATTATTATTATTATTATTATTATTATTATTATTATTATTATTATTATTATTATTATTATTATTATTATTATTATTATTATTATTATTATTATTATTATTATTATTATTATTATTATTATTATTATTATTATTATTATTATTATTATTATTATTATTATTATTATTATTATTATTATTATTATTATTATTATTATTATTATTATTATTATTATTATTATTATTATTATTATTATTATTATTATTATTATTATTATTATTATTATTATTATTATTATTATTATTATTATTATTATTATTATTATTATTATTATTATTATTATTATTATTATTATTATTATTATTATTATTATTATTATTATTATTATTATTATTATTATTATTATTATTATTATTATTATTATTATTATTATTATTATTATTATTATTATTATTATTATTATTATTATTATTATTATTATTATTATTATTATTATTATTATTATTATTATTATTATTATTATTATTATTATTATTATTATTATTATTATTATTATTATTATTATTATTATTATTATTATTATTATTATTATTATTATTATTATTATTATTATTATTATTATTATTATTATTATTATTATTATTATTATTATTATTATTATTATTATTATTATTATTATTATTATTATTATTATTATTATTATTATTATTATTATTATTATTATTATTATTATTATTATTATTATTATTATTATTATTATTATTATTATTATTATTATTATTATTATTATTATTATTATTATTATTATTATTATTATTATTATTATTATTATTATTATTATTATTATTATTATTATTATTATTATTATTATTATTATTATTATTATTATTATTATTATTATTATTATTATTATTATTATTATTATTATTATTATTATTATTATTATTATTATTATTATTATTATTATTATTATTATTATTATTATTATTATTATTATTATTATTATTATTATTATTATTATTATTATTATTATTATTATTATTATTATTATTATTATTATTATTATTATTATTATTATTATTATTATTATTATTATTATTATTATTATTATTATTATTATTATTATTATTATTATTATTATTATTATTATTATTATTATTATTATTATTATTATTATTATTATTATTATTATTATTATTATTATTATTATTATTATTATTATTATTATTATTATTATTATTATTATTATTATTATTATTATTATTATTATTATTATTATTATTATTATTATTATTATTATTATTATTATTATTATTATTATTATTATTATTATTATTATTATTATTATTATTATTATTATTATTATTATTATTATTATTATTATTATTATTATTATTATTATTATTATTATTATTATTATTATTATTATTATTATTATTATTATTATTATCATTATTATTATTATTATTATTATTATTATTATTATTATTATTATTATTATTATTATTATTATTATTATTATTATTATTATTATTATTATTATTATTATTATTATTATTATTATTATTATTATTATTATTATTATTATTATTATTATTATTATTATTATTATTATTATTATTATTATTATTATTATTATTATTATTATTATTATTATTATTATTATTATTATTATTATTATTATTATTATTATTATTATTATTATTATTATTATTATTATTATTATTATTATTATTATTATTATTATTATTATTATTATTATTATTATTATTATTATTATTATTATTATTATTATTATTATTATTATTATTATTATTATTATTATTATTATTATTATTATTATTATTATTATTATTATTATTATTATTATTATTATTATTATTATTATTATTATTATTATTATTATTATTATTATTATTATTATTATTATTATTATTATTATTATTATTATTATTATTATTATTATTATTATTATTATTATTATTATTATTATTATTATTATTATTATTATTATTATTATTATTATTATTATTATTATTATTATTATTATTATTATTATTATTATTATTATTATTATTATTATTATTATTATTATTATTATTATTATTATTATTATTATTATTATTATTATTATTATTATTATTATTATTATTATTATTATTATTATTATTATTATTATTATTATTATTATTATTATTATTATTATTATTATTATTATTATTATTATTATTATTATTATTATTATTATTATTATTATTATTATTATTATTATTATTATTATTATTATTATTATTATTATTATTATTATTATTATTATTATTATTATTATTATTATTATTATTATTATTATTATTATTATTATTATTATTATTATTATTATTATTATTATTATTATTATTATTATTATTATTATTATTATTATTATTATTATTATTATTATTATTATTATTATTATTATTATTATTATTATTATTATTATTATTATTATTATTATTATTATTATTATTATTATTATTATTATTATTATTATTATTATTATTATTATTGTTATTATTATTATTATTTTGCTCTTGTGCATCGGACGCAATTTTGGACGGTATTTCTGTCCATTGATTTACCCTTGATGATCTAGTATTGCTGTCTGGAAATTGCTAATAATGTTTGTGGACCACAGTGATGATTGTCCTTATAAATCATTTTCAATATTAATTTTGAAATTGGATCGTTGTATGGTAACAGTATTTGATGTTTTGCGTTGAATGATAGGTGTTTTCGTCAAGGAATGGAGATAGGCTGCTGATGGAACTGGAATTGGTAACTTGCTTGTTTGTTTTTAGTTTGATGATGTCATCCTTAAAATCAGCTGCTTGAATGGTTCTGGTGATAAGGTGCAGTGCTGACGTTAATTCGGTTGGGGTAACTATATTGGTTGTTGCTCGATCAGCCTTTGTTAGCTTGGCATTCTGAATAAAGCGCAACATATATGCTACTATTCTTTGAAGGACCTTAAAGGAATCCCGATGGTTGATTTTGTAAATGATCTTTTCTAATTGAAGCGGTTGTAACAGTTTTTTGCTTAAACTCCATGTCAATTGTAGGTTGTAGAGTTTTTGAGAATGCCTTGGGCCACTGACTTTCCTTACCATGTAAGAAAATTGGTCCATAGAACCACAAGGTGCATGCTGAAAACTTCTCGGGACTTAAACCTCTAGAAGTTAAGTCAGCGGGGTTATACTTGGAACTAACGTGGCGCCATTGAGTATGCATTGTTAACCCGTGTATTTTGCTTATTCGATTTGCTACAAAGGTGTGGAGTGAGGATGATGGTGAGTTGATCCAATGTAGTACTATTTCAGAATCGGACCACATGTATGTTTTATTGTTCTCAAATTTCAGTTCTTTCCGAACTCTTGTGGTTAGTTCGGCTCCAAGAACAGCAGCACATAGCTCTAGCCTGGGTAAGGTTCACTTCTTTAGTGGAGCAACACGTGATTTGGAGCATAACAGTCTATCCTTCAAACCCGAACGTATATAAACTGAGGCACCATACGCCCTTTCGGATGCATCTACGAACGTGTGTATTTGCGTGTGAGTAGATATTTGACCATCAAAAATGTGTCTCTTAGTGTGTACGCTGTTTAAGTGGTTTAAATTTTTGCGAAATGTTGTCCAATATATATTTTGATTTGCTGGCAACGGCTCGTTCCATGCGATTTGTGATTCCCATAACTGTTGTATGAAAATTTTGGCCGTTACTACCACAGGACCTGCTATTCCTAATGGATCAAATATTCTTGCAACGTCCGATGTAACAGAACGTTTTGTTGTTGGTTTCTTGTCTTGGACGTCTGCCTTAAGACAAAACAAATCTGATCTGGGAGTCCATGTTAATCCTAAAACCTTGGTTGATTATCAAAGTCTAGGTTTACTTCCAGGTCTTCAGCTTCTTGGAGTTATCTAGTAGGTTGTTGCTGCATCTCGATGGCTGTTCTTAGACAGTTAAAGCCACTCATGCCATCGTCCACATCATATCGCAAGGTATGCGCACCTAGCGGGTATCTTTCCATGTTCCGTTCTGCTAATTGTTGTAAACATTTTTTTGCGAGATATGGTGCTGTAGACGTTCCGTATGTTACGGTATTTAGCTTGTATATTTGAATTGCCTCTATTGAGTTTTTCCTCCAGAATATTATCTGCATATGACGGTCAGCTGGATCAATTAGAATCTGACGGTACATTTTTTCTATGTCTGTGCAAAAGACAGACCTTGGTAGTCAAAACCTTAGTAACATGCCAAACAGGTCACTTTGAGTGGTGGGCCCGGTATACATAATGTCGTTGAGCGATAATCCTGAAGCCGATTTAGCTGAAGCGTCAAAAACGACTCGGAGCTTGGTGGTGCTACTTTCTGGCTTCAATACGCAGTGATGAGGGATGAAAAAATGCGGTGTTTCGACTTCATTTTCATTAATGGGGGTCATGTGACCCAGTGCTTCGTACTGATTCATAAAGTCGATTTATTGGGAGCTTAACGACGGATCCTTTGCTAGTCTTCGTTCTAAAGCCTGGAATCTTGATAGGGCTAAATTTTTGTTTTCACCTAGGTAACTCGGATTCTCCAAAAATGGCAATCGTACTATGAATCTGCCATCTTTATGTCTGGTGGTATTTTGAACAAAATGTGTGTCACACCTTTGTTCATTGATTGTGAGGGTTTTATCCGTATCGAAGTCATCTACTTCTCAGAATCGTTTTATGAGTTCGGTCGTAGTTGCTTCCTCTTCACCGTAAACTGCGCAAATTGCTGAGGTTTTCGCTTCCTTCGTTATTTTGCCGCACACTATCCAACCCAAACTTGTATTCTGGAGCGTTGGTAGCTCATCTGATAATTTAATTTGACCGGCCGTCATTAACTTGTGGTAGTATTCTGCTACCAGCAGAATGTCATTTTTACTGCTATCATTAAAAATTGGATCAGCTAGTTGAATATTTTCTGGCATTGGCCATGAGGAAATGTCGAAGTTTTGAGCTGGTAGATCAGGAATAATGCTTGGGAGCACGAACGCCTCTAATCTGGTTTTGTATTTGCTTGTTCTGGACTGTAGACTAATGTTGACACGTTTGTTTGTGTGCTTCGATTTTCTGCCAATCTCTTCGATTCGCAAGGATGTTTTTGATGGTTTAATATTGAGTTTGTTTACTAGTCTCTCCGTCACGATGTTGATTTGCGATCCAGAGTCCAAAAATGGCCTTGAATTCGCCGAATTGCCCATTATTTGATTGGATTCTGACTCTTGCTGTTGCCAACAGTACATAACCCTGCCGGGTGCCATGATGTTGCACTGAAGCAACCGTAGATGGAGCTGGTACTGTTTTCATGACTTGATGGTAATTATTATTTTCATCGTTACGCACCAATGTGTTATGTTTGTGCTGGCATTTGGTGCAATGTTGCGAAGAGCATTTATTTGCGAAGTGCCCTGATTTTAGGCAATTAATGCATAAATTGTTTGACCTTAGGCGATGCAACCTTTTATGGATTGGTTGATTTAAAAATGCTTGACATCTGTATAACGGATGATATTTATTTTGGCAAGCACTGCATTTTGTTTCATTACCGAGAGCCCTTGTTGCTGCCGTGGAGCATGTCTTATGTGGTGGTTTAGTTGAAGATTGCTTGCTCTTCTGCGATATTGCCTCCAATGTTTGGAATCTGTTTTCCAAGAACTTGAGGAATTCTTCTAGTGACGGAATTGCCTTTGGCTGTGACAATGACTGCTCATACAGCATGTGAGTACCCTTGTCCAATTTGCTGATAATTATATGAATAATAATTGGGTCCCAAGTTTGTGTGGTTACACCCACATTGTTAAGTGCTGCCATTATTTCCTTTGTTGTATCATGGAGTGATTTGATAGCTGATGCAGACGGGCTATCAGAGGGTAACTTATTCTGTCCAGGTAACCTTTCCAACAATGTGAACGTTGGAATTCTGGCATTGTTGTATCTATCCTGTATCATTTGCCAAGCTGTTGTGTAGTTAGCTTCAGTTGGTGATAAATGCTGGATCAGATCCTGAGCTTCTCCCTTGACATGGTTTTTCAGGAACCGCATCTTTTTTATAGCTGGGATTGGCTGCTTGTGGATCATTTCATTAAACATATGGTAAAAGAACTGCCATTTTAGATATTCGCCATTGAAAGGTTGTATTGTTACCCTTGGCAAATAAACTGATGAATCTTGGGGTGTCGATATGAGACCTTCTTGAATTTCTTGAGCACGCGTTATCTTGTCCCAAATTGACGCCTCTGTGGCCAAGTACTGTTCCAAATCATATTCAATGTCTTCAGCGCTTATTTTATTATGCAGCTGTTGTACAGTGTTGAAATGGGTTTCTATTTGCCTTAATTTTGCAGCCATATAAATGTTGGTTTTGCTTGCGCTGTCCGCCAGTAGGTTGTCCAACATGTTGTTGATGGTTGCGATGAATGTTTGCTGTTTCATTACTAACCCCCTGTTTTGCAGGTTGTAAGGAAATTTCCGTTTTGTCGGCTTGAATTGTAGGTGGTAACGAAGGGTCATGTTTAGGTTGATTCACTGACGTTGTCGTCCTTAGAACTTTCATGATGCCTTCCATTTCATCTACAATGTTGCTATATCGTTGGCCTATATCTTCATATAAACCACTTTTGAAATATGGATGATCCTCGGGAACCTTTGGTAATCTTTGGATCATGTTGTCTGTTTTTTCAAACGTTTTCCATAATGTGGCTAGGTCGCTGGCTTTTTTTTTGTAATATTCCAGCGTTTTCCTCTCCTTCGGAGTCTTTTTGATTGTAGATATCGCCCTGTTTAATTCCAAGGCCAGATCATCTTGCTGGGCTGCGAGCTCCTCTATGGTCGTCGTTCTGGATAACAATTTGATTTACTGCTTGAGGTGGGAAAGTGAATCCTGTTGAGCAGCTAGGCTGATGTTAAACCGGAGAAATCAACGAAGCGTTGATGTTACTGAGGAACCTTGTTGCGTGTGAATTAATGAGTGTTCCAAGCTCCTTACCACTGGTGGGGGGAAACTTGAAATTCAAAATATCACGTCGGGGTCACCAAATGTTGGGTATCTCTTTAGGGTTTCTGTCCAAGCACATAAACTTGGATATTTACTAAATAGAGACTATGTTGATTTCTTCTTCCAGCACTTGAACTGGAAAAAGACCTTGTGGTGGTAGTTAATTTAAATACTAGAAATTTGTTTTAATGACTAAAAAAGGGATTTATTTTCTGTTCAGTTTATATACAGTATAAATGCAGAATTGCAATAAAATAAAATGTTATAATAAAAAAATATAAACAAGAACATACTGACTAAAACATAACAATAATTAAGTCGTTGACTTTTATTCTAGATTTTATGCAAACACGGTATTTAAGTTATGGAACTTAATTAATGTGTAAATATAAACAAAACTAATGATTAAGCATAACAATATTTTATTCTAGGTATTTATGTCAACAACAGTATTTAAGTTATTGAACCTTAATTAATAAGTTTGAATGTACTTATTTCATGTTGTTGAATCACAACAATGATTAACGCATGTAGATCTGAACAGGATCAATATCATTTTGGTTCATGAAGCCAAAAGGTTAGGTATTTTCCCAAATACTAGTTCGAATGGACAATATCCATGGATTGTCGAAGGTGAGGTATTATAGCAATAAACGAAATATCTTAGCCATTGGTCCCAATCGGACTTATCAGTGGCTATGTAGGATCTTAGGTACTCGTTGAGAGTCCTATGTGATCGCTCTACGGTACCCATTGTCTCATGGTGATAAGCCGTAGATGTTGCCCTGTCTATTTCCAAGAGTTCAGAAAGTTTCTGGAGAACTTGATTAATGTTAATATTTCAAGGTGTTTATGGATTGTTTCTGGCTTGGTTGGTCTGTCATTGTTTAAACATTTATGGGACCTATCGAAATTTTGCTTAATATTCCTAACTCTCACAAATATTTCTGACCAGTCCATAGTGTGTCATTCATTTCCTGAACTTACTAAACTTGGTCGAGACCCTTAACTAGTGAAATAGTTCTTATATAATTTTTTCTGATTATAATGTAATAAACCTTTAGTGACTCAATTTCTATCGTCACCTCATTTACCACTAAGGATTGCAAAAAAAAGGCAAAAAATCCAATACCGGTATTTCGGTATTGAAATTTATTGATACCGGGATCCCGGTATCAATACCGGTATTCCAAAAAATAATAATTCTCAAAATAAAAAACATAACAACTATTTAGAAAAGCGAAACAAAGATTATTTAATTAAAAACAGTAATTCAAGAGAAAAAATAAACAATAAAAGAAAAGTTTTAAATTATTATTTTAATTTTTTGCGTTATTGAAATATGCCCGCAGAAACGTCAGTTCATCAAGACTTTTGTCACCTAATCGTGATCTTATCTTCGTGCATAATATACCAGCAGCAGAAAATGCCCTTTCGGACTCCACGCTTGTGGGGGGAATTGAAAGAAGATTATTGTATACCAAGCTTAAATATTTCCCCCTGATATTCTCTGCTTCGAAATATCATAACTCCTGTCTGATAACTTTATTTAAATCTCTTGTATTTTTTTGTTTTAAAGTTACAGTTTCATTTATTTTTATTCTCTTTGAAATTTCCATTTCTAGCTTCTCTTTCATTGGAAGTAAATGGTCTGCTTCTTGCTCAGAATCTGAAGATATGATTTCACTATCGTCATGTTCATTGATTGAAATTGCAGCTAGTTCTGCATCTTCTGTTTGATGAAGCCGTTCCAATAAGTTTACAATTACTTTTATGAGTCCAATTTTAGACATGTCACTATGCATGATATCGGTAATTTCTCCATCTTCAACTGTGCTATTGCAATTATGCAAGTATTGTAAAACGCTAGTCAATTCAGTCTGCCTTTCAAGTATACGAATCTTGAGTTCTTCTTTTAATTTATTACTGAATCGATTGTTCTGTTTAGTTAATTCTTTAAACATAAATTGAAAAGCAGCATCTGCACTTAAAAGCGTAACATCATGGCGGCAACAAGCTTCTAAAGTTAATTTAACAGGGAGTAGACCTGAAATAACTGTTGACAATAGTGAAAAATCATTATCAGAAAACGAACACTCAGAATTCATATCAATAAGAGCCTTCCGGATACAACTCTTTATCTTATAGAAACGTTCGAGCATATTAAGCAAGCTATTCCACCGCGTTTTAGAGTCCAAAATCAAGGATAAATCCTTTCCAAATTCTTCGTTTACATAATTTTGTAATATTTTATCATTTTTTTGTCGGCGAGCGCCGAAATATGCTTACAACTTTTCGTATTTCATCAATTAATGGCCCCAACTGCTCATAAGTTATCATATAATCGTTTGGATTCTCGCATTCAGTATTAATTATTGTTAGACCATTTTCATGAGCCAAATCTTCATCTGTATATTCATCATCATCTATGATGATGAATCTTCTTCATATTGGATATCTAAATTTTGTTGGTCTAAATTTTTAAATTAATACAGTACTTTGATGACAGCTAATTGAATGCCATGTGCAAAACAAAGTTGCTGTTTTGGATTAATTAATCATCCTACCTTGGTCATAACAGATGCTCCATCTGTCGTTATACAAACAATGTTCTTATTTAAAGACAGGCCATTATCTAGTAGCTTTTTATCTACAAGTTCAACACACTTTTCAGCTGGTAGTGAACCATGTATACGAGCTAGTGCGAGGTTCCAAACTTTTTTGCAAGCAGAATGGACATTTATATTTAAATATCGTCGATTTTTTATGGACGTCCATTCATCAACTGTTAAGCTGAAACTTTCACCACGAAGTATTCTACTGGAAAATTCCTTAATCATCTGGCTGCGAATCTCCTTGCTGTACTCCATAACAATTTTTTTAATAGAATTACTTGATTGTGGTATATTTGAAAGGCCTCTTGCAATTAAACCTTTTCTGATGTCTTCAGAAGTTATAAAAATATTAAAAGGCAATCCATCAATAGCTGCCATACGAGCTAAAACTACCGACAAGGTTTCGATGTTGCTAACTAAATATCTAGTTAGTTTTCCACTAGTTGATGCTGGTGCACTTATTTGTGAACAACCGGCTGTTACGTTTTCAGTATTAAGAATACTAGAACCAGATATGTCAGATATGTCTCTTTTAGACAAACTAATTTTATGCATTGTCTTTAAATGAGTACGTAATCCACTTGTACTTCCTCCTTGAGTTTTAATTATGTTTTTACATTGCTTACATTTTCCGAATTGGCCTTTTTTTCACGCAGGAAATAAAACCATACAGAATTTTTTTCACTTTTCCTTTCTTCAAAAATTAGATCATCAATTTTTTTCTGTAAAATTCTACAGTAAATAAAATGAAAAATGTAAAATTTGTAAATACATACCCACCAACCACAAGCCGCAAATGTTAAATGTTACTACAAATCACACTAGATCAGATCTGCAAAAATTTTAAAATATTTATGTACGTAATGTAAATGCAACAAACTATTAAAACAGTTTTTTTTTTCAGTTAACCACTACGCGCTACTTAAAAAATAATGATTGTATATTTTAAAAAGCTTATGTGATTTAATTTTCAAATTTGTTTTGATAGAATAACATTCGTTTATTTAAAATCTTACTATTTAAATGTTACTACAAAGCACACTAGATCAGATCTGCAAAAATTTTAAAATATTTATGTACTTAGTCATTTATTGTTCGGTTTAAGATCATGTATATATTTTTCTAATGAAAGAAAGATAATAATTTTTGTAATGTAAGAGAAATATTGGAATATCGAACAAAGCGACTTGTTCATCTTCAGCATCCTTCTGCCTATTACTTCAACTCGTGCTTAATCAACTATTTAACTCAACATTTGAAAGAAAAGAACATGAGAAATGTTTTTTCTTTTTATATACGAGAGTTTGTACGAACAAGCTGAGCTTTTCCAATTTTTAGCTTTCTCTACATTAACATAGCCAGATCTATTACAAGTCTTGTAGTGTGAACAGCTCTTTGTTTTTGCCATTGTCCTCTAGATAGAACTGTAATGGCATGTGAAATCTTAACAGATTACACAAATGCATTGTACCTCATGTGTTGTATGTTATTGTTATGTATTGTTAAAATATTTATGTATATAATGCAAATGCAACAAACTATTATGCGACTTAATTTTCTTATGCCATTTAATTTTCAAATTTGTTTTATTAGAACAACATTTGTCAGAAAAGAATAAATTGAAATACCGAAATACCGGTTTTAACAATTATAATACCGGCATTGATTTTTATTGATTTTTTTCTACAATACCGGGATCCCGGTATACCGGAATCCCGGAATTGCGATCCCTACAAAATACACCAACCTTTTGATATATTTGTAAGTAAGAATGTCAATACACAGAGGATTTAAAGAAAACACACACAGGTAATTCATTTGTATAGTGGGTTTTTTGTACATTATTTTAGGTAGTAATACACTAATGCCATTTTCTTACCTTTTTATTTTACCTAGAAACATAGTATGATGGCTTATGAGAAGGCTTATAAGAAAGTCAAATGTCACTTTCTTATAAGCCAAACTCAATTGCTATAATATATTTCAGCAATAATAGTCTCAAATAAAAATATTCAGAAAAATATGGATAGCTTCAGATAAAAGAACTGGCCGAAGAGTATTTTAGAAACAAAAATCAGGAAGATGTTCTTAGTTACGTTAAGATAAAATTAAACTTAAATTCGCGTAGCACCGAAATACAAGATCAATTATCTAAAAAAAAACGCTACAAAGAAGTTAGCTACAGTAAACAAAATTTTTATATAAAAAGTGTAAACTGGTTAGAAGGCCAACTTACTGTCGCTGCAGAAACAGCAAAGCAAGATAAGGCTGGAAGACCACGCAAATTATTGGACAACTGCAAATATAAACGAATATTTTCTACATCAATTACGATCACATAAGCAATTAACAAAAGTGGATATCATTGAAAAAGTTGTAAAAGCTATTCCAGTGAGGACAAACCGCATTCTTAAAAGTACACCAAAACGCCGAGCGATGCAAAACAGTTCACAAATGAGGAGGCATTAGCATTATTTCTGGATTTGAAATTAACAAAGCAGCAATATATTCAGCTCAGATTGCGTGCGATTGAAAAAGGCTCAAATATGTATCACGCATATCATCACATAACCGCTGCAAAAATGGACTGTTTGCCATCAAAGGACACTATTACAATCACACCAATTTCGGCAGAGGTACAACTATTGCTACAATCAGTAAAAGGAAATGAGTTAAAGAAATATGGAAACACAAAGTTAATTTTTTTTTGTAAATGGGGATGTGATGGTTCTTCGGGACAAAAGCAATACAAACAAGTAGTATTTGAAAATATTTCGGACTCAGATATGTTCATGGTATAATTTGTACCATTGCGATTGAAAAAGATTTTGGAAGATTCAGAGCCTTCTAGTACAACGCAAACAAAGAGTATTTGAAAAAATGAGACGCCACCTTCTACGAAATACTGCAGGCCAATCAAATTTGAATTTAAAAAAGAAATTCATGATGCCATTAACAGAGAAATTACTGATATCAATACCCAAATTATTTTCATATCAGAATCATTGCGCTAATGTTCAGTAGAATTATATTGCTAAAATTAACAAATTTGACAGCAAAGAAATGGTACATTTTTCTGTAGTAGTAGCAAGACTTTTAGATAATATTACTAACTTTTTTTAAGTGTAAATATTTTTTGAGTGTAAACAAATTTGACAGCAAAAAAGAATAATAATAGCAAAATTTCCAGTTGATTTTACTATTTTTTTATGTACAAATTTTTTGAGTATAAACATAAAAAAATCCCATTATTACAAAAAATGTTTATAATTATTAATAAAATCCAAATATGACATTTTTCAATAAATAAAAAATATAAATTGAATTAAAAGTTCAACTTTGACCTATAATTCCTTAAAAAGTACTCAATCAATTTTAATGAAATTAAAATTAAAACTGACTCAAGTTCAACTAAATATCTATACATTAAAAAAAATTACTAAAATATTTTGATCGATTCGGAAGTTACAGAATTTTGGCCAATTAAAAACGATTTTCAGCCACTGTGCAGCGTTCTAAAACTCAACTGACTATTTAAAATCGAAGTCACAGATACATATGATATTCCTAATGACATCAACAATCTCGCACACTGGTGATTTTTTCAAGATATTCGGGTGTAGTGACCACAATTGGCCGTCCAAGCTTTTCCTTGGCTTTTTTACACAAGAAAATAATATTTTATGAGCACTCGAAATCCACACTTTCATTGTTAAAAATTAACGAAGCTGTTTGCTTTGAATAGCTGACTTAATGACGGAGCCTGCTTAAAATTTATACTAGTCTACTAAGTCCCAGTTTACACATGAAATTTTTCTTTCTGAAATTGTTTGAAATTCTCTTTTAAACTTTCATCCGTGTCTACACACTGAAATTTTTGTATTGAAATTCAAGATTTGTTCATGTTTACTTTATCACTTTATCTATTTATTTTATAATTTTATTCCATTAAAATTAACTTTAATTCAAATTACTGTCTTTCTTAACACAAACGAACATAAAAATGAAAGAAAACGTAAAATAACTTCACTTTGAAAATTACGAAGCAAGAAACGAAAGAGAATTTCAGAGTACATGAAAGTATGTATCCCCTGCCATTCTTCTCCCGTCTCACCTATAAACTCAAGACTTTCAGGAAGAAAACTTTCATGTGTGAACACAGACTAACAGTTGGTAGTTGAAGGGAGCGTGTTAATTTTTAATTAACTACGAGGAAAGTTCAAAAAAGACGATCTAGTATTTGGATGAAATTCTGAATGTAAAGGACGATCGGTATTAAAATTGGAAAAAATTTTTACATCTTCCGACTAACCCCAAGATTAAAATTATTATATATTAATCACATTTAGTATACGTCTTTATCACACCTACAAATCATCAGTACAACAATAAACTACATAGGACCATTTTTAGTCAACGTCTCCATATTAAACTGATTTAACTCAATTTACGAGTATCTAAATAATTAAAACAACCTGAAAACCCTGAAAATTACCGTCCAATTGCAATCTGCTCTGCACTCTCAAAGGTGATGGAGAGCATGATCAATTTCCATCTTGTGAACTACCTAGAGGCCAACTCACTTATTAATGATCGTCAGTATGGCTTCCGTAGAAATCATTCCACGGGAGACCTGTTAGCTCTACTTTCTGAGCGCTGGAGTTGATCCATTCGCAATTTTGGCGAAAGTAAAGTGGTTGCTCTAGATATTTCCAAGGCATTCGATCGTGAGTGGCACGGTGCACTGATATCTAAGCTTATTGCATTTGGGGTCGGTAATGACTTCTCTCGATTTATATCGAGTTTTCTCAGAGATCCAACAATAGATGGGGTCTCATCCAATGAGTTTCAGCTTAATTCAGGGGTACACCAAGGTTCCGTTCTTTCTCCTTCTCTTTTCCTTATCTTTCTGAACGACCTTCTTGGTCAAACTTTTAACTCTATATACTCTTTCGCAGATGACAGCAGCATTTGTCATTCATTTTCCTTTAATTGTAGGCCAAGCCTCTTGGAGGTTGGGGGGCAAAAGGCGGACAATGAATGACACACTCAATCAAGACTTGTTAACAATCTCCGAGTGGGGTAAAGCGAATAGGGTTGATTTTAATGCGCTGAAGACTCAATGTTGTATGTTGACTCATGGGCCATAGATTCAACAATGTCATCTGTATATGTGGGTGGTATAGGTATTGAGGAGTCGGATACTCTTGATGTTGACATGAGAATTCAATGTGATGTTCGTTGGAACGAGCATGTTTTTCAAGTGTCGAAAGACACATTCAAGTGTCTTGGTTTTCTAAAACGGTGCAAAAATGACTTAACTCCTGATCTCCTTAAAATCTATACCACTTACATCCGACCGAAAATGGAATACAACTCCCATATATGGGCAGGAGCTTTAAAGTCTATTTTGGAGCTACTGGACCGTGTGCAAAGGAGGGAGTTGATGCTCATCAATGACAGTAGGGTATACAATTCTATTGACTCATTGGAACATCGTCGGAATGTGGGTTGTGTATCACTGTTATATAGATACTACCATGGGAAATGTTCTTCTGAGATTAGCGAACTTATTCCAAGTGCCCGAGTTTCGGTTCGCTCTACCCGCTTCTCTAGTAGATCACATCCGTTTGTAGTTTATTGTCCAGTTGACCGCACAACGCATTACAGGGGGAATTCGTTTATCAGTCGAACTAGTCGTATGTGGAATAAACTCCCCGCAGAGGTCTTTCCTGACAGTTACAATCTAATAAAATTTAAGTCAAATATCCACAAACACTACTCCCTCTTTCCTCCTTCCCATAACCTATTTTCCTGAGATCAACACAATGCACTGCATCTGTAGGGGCATCCCCTGAGTGTTTGTTAATAAATAAAAAATAAAAAAAAGACAAACACACTTGAATTAAGTTTAATGAGTTCAACCAGCATATTTCGACCGAAAACTCTTTCCAGAATCTCATCGTGTAGGGTATCATATTGTCGAGCCTAGTCCAACTATAATATTCTTACTTTTTTTATAATTGGAAGTTTTACAGATATTAATATATTTTTGATTTCTCTATATTTAGGTTGATGAAATCACTTATATATCTGGTCAGATTGCTCTAGTACCTGGTAGTATGACAATCATTGAAGGTGGTATCCGTCCCCAATGTAAATTAACACTACGCCATATATCACGCATTGCCAAGGCAATGAATGCTCAAGGCCAGTTACGTGATGTTGTGCACGGTATTTGTTTTGTTACACATCCAGCGTTTATAGCCGAAGCACGCCGCCAATGGGAGAGACGCACTACTAATGCGATTATGGATTATATAGTTATCCCAGCTTTGCCCAGAGAAGCTTTGGTCGAATGGCAGGTGTGGGCGCATACTCACAATGATCGTTTCGAATGTAAGTAAATCAGTAATTTTATTTTTATTTATGAAATGCTTAATATTATAAACAACAATTCAGATGAGGAGACTGGATGCTCAATTAGTGATTATACAATATCTATCAGAAGACGTTGGAATTATGAAAACAATTGCGCTGCTATTGTTTGTTATGTTTCGACAGGTATTTATATATTCATTTAGCTAAAAAAAAAATTGAATAACCTTTAATGTTTAAGAGTATAATAGCAAGGCTTAAGAATAAGCACAAACATTCAAGCGGGTCGAGGGCCATTTCAGAAGTTTCTAACCGTCAATTATTTCAACTGAAAATTACGTTTCCTATATTCTCAAATAAATTTAAAAATTGATGAGAAATGTTCGATTGGATGTTTTGACTAACAAAACTGATGTAGTCTGTTTGATTAGTGACTATTGCCATGCAGTAGACATGCAATAGAACTCCTATACATTCCAATGCATATGTCCACACTACAGCTCTCTAATCGTGAGAAAATGCGATATCAGTATATTGCACGATTAGTTTTAACTTTAAGTGTGTGTAGCTTTAAGTTTGAAAATAAATAAAACAGTAGTCTGTATAAAAAGCTCTGCGGAGCAAACACTCAAATAAATTGTTTTTATATATAAAGTCGAACCACGTTATATGGCGATCCCGCCGGGAGACGTCGTGGGACCGGGACCCATGACGTGGCCCCAGTGTAATAAAAAAAATTTGAAATTTAAACATTAAGCATTAATTTAAACAAACAATTAAAGAAAAAAAAAACTTAAAGTGTTCTAATAATGTGTTATAATGTTTTTTTGAATAACACCAAATAAAATATAAACATATATCTGTAAAACTTTTTTTTAGTTAAACCATAAAAATACAATGCATTAAAAAGAAAAACGTAAACAAAAAGAAACAGTTTCAAGATCAATTTCTATTTATGGAGTGCCAGACAGCACTTCGTTAATTCAAAAATATATAAAGAAAAACAAATTGAAAACAAAAATAACCCAAACCTGATGATTATATAATAAAAAGTTAACATTGAAAGAAATGAAGAAAAAACATTCGATCGAGAACAATTATATGTCATAAATAACATAATAAACAGAACGAAAAAAAAGTGTAGAATTAATCAGTTAAATAAAATCAGTTAAAAAAAAAAAAACATTTAAAATTTTTTTTCTAAAATGCTCTAAAATATATTCGTAAAAATATTCAAATGCCAAGACATTGCTGAGAGACAACGGGTGTGATCGATACACCGGCAACAATTAAACCAACAGCAGCATCAATGACAGCACAATCATCAACGGCAGCAACATCATAGAATCAGCAACAGAAGCAACATGGGCAACAATAAGCAGTATTAGTAGTAAGTAGTAAAAATTTTGTTTTTCTTATTTTAAAATAATTTTATGGAATACATGCTTAATAATTAATGCATTATGTTAATTAAATTGAAAAGTTCTTAATTGGCAAAAAAGAACCTCATCTTAAGAATTGTACTTTTAAATTTTAATTATTATTTCCTTTATGAAAGGAACGGAAGTTACCTTATTTTTGTGAAAAAAAGAAACTGTAAAATTTTTTATTTTATTTCATTTCAAATAAATTTTAAATTATTTATTATGAAAAAAAATGGAAATATTAATTAAATTGTGAAATTTTTACTAACATAATATGAAAATGAAAAAAAAAGGTTTTAAATTGAAAATATTTTCGTATCCATTGAAACTTTAAGGGAACACTTTGATAATGTTACCGTATTTTACGTTAATTACTAAAATATAATTACAAAAGAGAGTATTTCATTTTTAACAGGGAAAATAATTGTATCTGTTCTCAAAGACAATTTAAGGAAATATAAAAGAAAATAGAAAATTTTAATGAAACCTTAAATAATACTATAATAGGAGAATGTTAAAATAAAAATATTTTACTATAATAGGAGAATGTTAAAGTAGAAAATATTTTACAAATTTTTTAATATATCGGGTTAATTCAATTTTGCATCCAATCTTTGGGAAATAATTTGAAAGTTAATGAAATTTTGAAGTGCCCACCAATATCATCCTCAAGATGAATTAGGATAAAAGGCATTATATGCGAAAGTTTCGGCTAAATTTCTATTCTCAATTCACTACTGATTGCATTCAAAATTGGAAGCTTACGAGTTAATTATTTTTATACCCTCCACTCCAGTGTGCAGAGGGTATATATAAGTTTGTCATTCCGTTTGTAATAATTAGAAAAAAAAATTTGGACCCCATAAAATATATATATTTGTGATCCTTATAACAACCGGAGTTGATATAGCGATGTCCGTCTGTCCGTCTGTCCGTCTGTCCGTCTGTCCGTCTGTCCGTCTGTCCGTCTGTGGAAATCACGATGACGGCATCAATCGGGCAGCTAGGGTGCTCGTTGGCATAAAAAATGATTCATTAACATCCTGAAAAGTTTGCTATTTAAAATCGTCCAAATCGGTCGATTAGGGCCCGAGATTTGAATGAAGAACTAAAAAAAGTCTTGAAAAAATATAATTTTCTATGTTGCTCTTGTCACGATCACGCCCTCAATAGGATAGCTAGGGTGATAATTTTTAGTGAGAATGATTCACCAAATTCATGGGAAGATTTCTACTCCAAAAATCATTAAAATCGGTGGAACAGGTCCAGGTAAATCTATGAAAAATTAAAAAAAAAATGAAAAACATGATGTTTCCATATTGTTCCTGTTGTTATTCTAAATGTTGCATTGTTGTCATAGCTGGACTTGTGGTTTTTGTGGTCGTTGTGGTAATAATTTAATAAAAACAAACCCTTTGTACATTTTTTTTGTGAACTCTGGTAGAAAATTTTAAAAGTTTCCATTGTTTTGGCATCACTAAAAAAATTTGTTAGATCATTTCTGTCCTTGCCACGAGCCTGCATGCAAAATTTCAGATCGATTGGCTCACGGGAAAGGGGCTAAAAATCGATCCAAAATTTTGTCGACAAGCAGACACTACCAGTTAATATAAAGGCAGTAAATAAAGGGAGTAAAAGTTCACCAATAATTTAAAAAACAAATTTTTATGTATTAATTTATTTAAAGAAAAAAATAATTAAATGAAATAGTAATAATAATAAAAAAAAATAATATACAATACAAAAAAAAAAGAATATATAAATAAAATAAAATAAAGATAAATGCATTCATAGCATTATAATACATATAAAAGGTCAATGTTTTCTAACCGTAACCGTAACGAGTCAGTTGTTTTTTTTTACATGAAAATCATTTAAAACAGTTACCGAACGTAACCGGAACGTCCCAATACTTTTCATGTGAAAAAAAGGCTGACACGTTACGTAACAGTTACATGTCGCTAACTTGTTCTTTACACAGGCTACTGCTTTTGGAGCCAACTTCAAGTCTATTTATATAGTTTCGTAAGCATAACTGATAAAATTGTTTCTATTATTTTTTGCTGTAAGTAATAAATTATAAATATACTGAATTTGCAAACTAAAATGGATACATATATTGGAGGTGCTTTAATACAAAAGAGTTAACGAAACAAAATCAAAAAAAAAACAACTCTACAACATCAACAATGGCAGTCATATGTTCTTCAAATAGAAAAAAAAAACTGCAAGTGTGTTTTGTTGGCTACTAAACAAAAATAGTGTTGACAATATAACAAAATATGTAAAAGAAGTTAGTGCTATGAAATATTTTATTTTGTTTAAAAAGAAAAATCGCAAAATGAAAGGCTATAATTCCATTAATAATCAAAAGGCGTTAAACTAATTTATTTATTTTTACGTTGTACTAATGCATTTTAAATAAGTAAAAGTAATTGTATATTTAAATAAAAATGCATTTGTATTATATGTTGCTGTCGTATTCAGAAAAATCAAGTAGCTGACTATACGACTACAAATGCTGCTGCCAGCAGTCGTCTATGTGTTTCATTCATGATGTTGCATTTTTTTGCGAGCAATACTTACATATATTCTAAATAAAGAAATAATAGTTCTTTTCATACTGCGAAATCTATACAAATATATGTACAAATACTATATGTCAAATTTCAAATTTGCAATAATTGATACATTTTTGAAAGAAAATTGTATAATATGAAATGTCTTTAATTTATTTCATAGAAAACAATTTTTTGAGGTGCGTGGATTTTCCATATTTACTGTTTTACTATTTTCGTAATGAGGTTAAATGAGTTAAAAAGAATTTAAAATATTTGAAAGAATTTAAAATATTTGAAAATATTAGGTGAGGATCCTCAAGATGTAATATACGGTCGGTCTAAAACTTTTCACTTAGAGCCACAGTTAAATTCGAAACAACAAAAACCCATATATTTTGTGCATAAAGTTTAACATTAAATGTGCTTTTCTAAAATGTCTATATATTTTTTCTCATTCATTTCTGACCATCTTCAATGTAAATTTACCAAAGTTTTTTTATTGCAATATGTATATAAAACTTAAAAATTTAATATTTTTTATTGTGTATTAACTTATTATTCTGCGATTTTCATTACATCACAAAATGTTACAAATTGGCACTACTGTTTCAAAAACAGAAAACTTCTAAATCAGTTGAAAACAGTTGATCTGTAAAACTGTGTGTGAAATTGTGTCAAATAAAATTACAAATATTAATAAATATAGTAATACATATATATATATTTTATTAATTTTGTTAAGAATTAGCACAAAATTGATTTTCCATTTTGCATTTCATTTATAAAGAATTCTGCCATATTTTGTTAAAGGGAAAAACCATTTTTGTTATATTAAAAAAAAACAGACTTGCATTTAATTTTTCAGTGACTGCCTCAATAATTGCGTAGATGCCACCACAATATTTTTTGTAATTAAAACAGTTGATCTGTAAAAATGTGTGTGAAATTGTGTCAAATAAAATTACAAATATTAATAAATATAATAATACATATAAATATATTTTATTAATTTTGTTAAGAATTGGCACAAAATTGATTTTCCATTTTGCATTTCATTTATAAAGAATTCTGCCATATTTTGTTAAAGGGAAAATCCATTTTTGTTATATTAAAAAAAACAGACTTGCATTTAATTTTTCCGTGACTGCCTCAATAATTGCGTAGATGCCACCGCAATATTTTTTCTAATTAAATATTAACCAATATCTAACTAGAATTATGATTTATTCTGACTGAAAAGTTCCAATTAAAAGTTATTCATCCCAATTATGAATATTCTCAAGGAATTTCTTTCTCACAGAAAATACATTTCTCGAGAAAAAAATTCCTCCAATTATAAATTCCGCGTGAACAAAAAATGATTAACTGGCATCATCGAATTTCGAAGCCACTTGCTTTGCTTATTGACAATTTATTTTCTATTTTTTGTGTGTGTGCAAACGAGCCTACAATAAATGTCCCAATAAACATTTTTGTTTGCTATCAACTTGAGGTGCATTTGAGATCAAATACATTTCTCAAATCTCCAACGTTAATTCTCAAATGCCCTCAATAGTTCGAATATAGTCTTCTCAACTTAAAAGGCACATTTTTTATATGGCGTTTTTCATAGTTATCAAATTGAGAAATTTGTGATTCTCAACTTGATAGCAAAGAAATATTTCCAATCGGTATCAAATGGAAGGTACGGAATTGCCATATTAAAAAATATTATACCAATTTTAGAAATGAAAACAATGTACTTTTTTTAATGTTTTAATTTAATTTCATTATATACATATTTAACATTACTATGTACATATTTAACATTAAATGTACATATTATGTACATTTTTTAAAATTTATAATTAAAAATAAATGAATTAATTAGTTGTACATTTTCTGAAAAATTCGACAAAAAGCAGAAATAATTAAAAATATATCAATGATTTATTTGTACTTTTTTGGCATTTTTTAATTTAATTTATTATTTATGACATATTTAAATAATATCTCAGACTTAACACAAATCGTATTCAAGTTGAAAAAATGTTTGGTCTCAAGTGGAGAAAAGTGTTGGATATCCAATTGAGAGTAAAAATGTTTCTCAAAGATTGGAAAAAATGTTAAGTCTCAACTTGATGTCAAGTTGAAAGCAAACAAGGAGAAAAATTGTTCAACCCAAGTTGAGAATTACATTTGACATCAATTTAAGAACTTAACTTTTCTCCAACATTGTAGAAATAATATTTCAATGCATACTGGGGAATGACCGAAACTAACACATAAACAGTTTTTTCCTATTTGAAAAACATATGACTGTCATTGTTGCTGTTGTAGAGTTGTTATACCCTCCACTCCAGTGTGCAGAGGGTATATATAAGTTTGTCATTCCGTTTGTAATAATTAGAAAAATAATTTTGGACCCCATAAAATTTATATATTTGTGATCCTTATAACAACCGGAGTTGATATAGCGATGTCCGTCTGTCCGTCTGTCCGTCTGTGGAAATCACGATGACGGCATCAATCCGGCAGCTAGGGTACTCGTTGACATAAAAATGATTCACTAACATCCTGAGAAGTTTGCTATTTAAAATCGTCCAAATCGGTCGATTAGGGCCCGAGATTTGAATGAAGAACTAAAAAAGTCTTGAAAAAAAATAATTTTCTATGTTGTTCTTGTCACGATCACGCCCTCAATAGTACAGTGATCATTTTTAGTGAGAATGATTCACCAAATTCATGGAAAGATTTCTACTTCAAAAATCATTAAAATCGGTGGAACAGGTCCAGGGAAATCTCTGAAAAAGTAAAAAAAAAATGAAAAACATGATATTTCTATATTGTTCTTGTTGTTATTCTAAATGTTGCATTGTTTTCATAGCTGGACTTGTTGTTTTTGTGGTCATTATGGTAATAATATAACAAAAACAAACCCTTTGTACATTTTTTTATCAACTCTGGTAGAAAAATTTAAAAGTTTCCATTGTTTTGGCATCACTAAAAAAATATATTAGATCATCACAAGCCTGCCTGCAAAATTTCAGATCGATTGGGTCACGGGAAAGTGGTTAAAATCGATCCAAAATTTTTTCGACAAGCAGACACTACGAGTTAATATAAAGGGAGTAAAAATTCACCAACATCTAAAGCAAATAATGCTAAAATACCTAGTTGTTAATAAAAAAAACAATTGGGCAATTCACAATGGGTAATGTATCGTTGTATCTCTTGTATCGTGTATCACTTTACAATAGTGTAAAATTGTTGTTGGTAAGTTTCACTGAAAAATCTGATACACGATCCAACTTCATTTGCTATGTTTAGTAAATGTTGTATATTGTATCATAACATATCAGTTCCAAGTGAATGCCAGTTTTTATGAAAAAGAAAAAACAAATACATAGAATATTATCAGCATAAATAATTATAAAATAAAATATGGCAAATAATGCAAATAACGCAAATACATCGATAAGTTTATTTATATAAAAATTAATGTTTATATTTTTAGTATGTATTTTCTCTTTCAGTACCAACCAAAACATTTAACATTTTTTTTTTTTAATTTTAAATTAAAATGCAAGAGGTACGTAACTAAAACTCCAGGGTATATCTCACGACCAAAAAGCAAACACTGACAAGTGTTTTCTCTTATACAAAATAGCAGAAGCGACGAAGCGATCTTTCCTCGTTGGATCGAAAATTACTAAAGAAAGCGTTTTACAATATGAAAATACAACTGAGTGTTCACAACAAATGATTGTATTGTGTATTTCAATACAACATACAATATACAACACCTGTTGTGAATTGCCCAAATGTAAATTTAGCAAAAAAATTTATGTATTAATTTATTTAAGGTGCTATTACACGAAATGTTTTTTACATATGTACTGTCACTTTTTTATCCATATGAAATTCCTCATGTCTGTCAAAATTGTCTTTTACATACGATTCATAATTTTTGCTATCACACGTGCATATGTATTTCCGTCTGACATAACCTCTAAATGTAAACAACAGCTAATTTAATTTGTGAATTTACAAAAATTTATTGTTAAAAAAAGGTTATTTATTTTTTAATTGTTAATTAATACTAAAGAATTTATTTTTTTTCAATATTAATCTTTAAAATTTACTCTGTTTTTCTTTCGCCACAAGCAGTGTTGTATTTTCATATGTTTGTCATGCAAAAATAGAACCTGTTCTAATTGAAAAATGTACATGTGACTTTCCTCATGTGTTGTACACAAACAATGTTTCATATGTATCACACGATGTGTACAACTTTTGTTGTGGGAAAATTTGACAGTACATATGTAAAAAACACATCATGTAATAGCACCTTTAAAGAGAAAAACACAAAAACAACGTTTGATGTTGTATTTTTTGTGTGTAATATTTAAATATACATACATACACATATTAAATAATACAAATAATGTACATATATTATATATATGTATGTATGTATATTCATAGTAACTGCATATTAGAAATAAATCGGTTATTTTATTTACATAAAATTCTGCAGTATTTTGTTGTGGGGAAAATACATTTCTTTTGTATTAACACAGTGTCACTTCATTTTGCTCAGCGTGACTATGCCACAGTAGATGCCGCCATAATTTTTGTTTGTTCTAATTAGCTTTGCAATAGTTATTTCTATTTTAACATGAATGTTAATATTTTCAACTAGATATCATACAGAACAATGTTAAGAGTATACACGGGTTGGTCTTTTATTTCATACGTTTTTTCATTATTCTTTTACAAATATGAACATAAGTTTGGCATATTACCCACCAATCTCACATCACACTGCAAGTTCGAAAAACTCAATACACTCAAATTTTTTTTTACTAATACACACACATTTTCCGCAGTGGTCACACTAATGGCACCAAATTTTTCGTGCGAATAGTGGCAGACACTAACGATGATTAATGTTACCCTGTTATAAATTTAATGCAAATTTACTGGATTCTGTAAAATTGTAATTAAAGTTTTAACTTGTTAAATCTATTATAATGATTTATTTTTTGAAATGCGCATACAAAAACGCAAGTTTGTTAATTATAGAGCATAAATATTATTAACTATTATTAAAATAATACTAATAATAATAAATGTAAACATTTTCCCTCAAACATGTGCCTGTATAATAAACTTGGTAACTCTACTTAAAATAAAATAAGAGAGAGAAGTATACAAATTTTTTCAAGTTTACGCTTCGACAACATTTTAAAAATGAGATTGCAGTCAGATGTTTGAGCATAAAATTTAATGGCGATGGATTCGACTAATTCGAACAATTTTTCGTTGATAATACGTACACAACGATTTTACAATTTCAGTGTGATGTGATATTGGGGAGTTAACTTTTTGTTGTCTTTACAAAATAGAGTTACCGAGTTCGTCAATGAGTTTTTTGCTTACAAAACAGTTCTACATAGTTATATAGAATTATTATTCTGCTTTACCTATAAAATATCTGATTGCGATTACATCTAATTTTTAAAAATTGTTTATAATTAATAAAGCATTATTATTCACATAAATACAAAATTTCACTTTTTAAATTTTCCATTCAAATTTAAGAAAATATCAATTATAATAAAAACTGAAAATAAAATTTCCAATTATAAATTAGAAAATATTAATTGAGTTTCAGAAAATCATATCAAAACGTCGGAAATAATAATTTTAAATTTAGAAATATCTTTACATTTAAAAATGTTTACATTTAAAAAAAATATTGCCATTCAGGAGATATTAATAACTTTTCAGTACCGCGATTCAGTAACTTCTTTTAACGATAGTCGAATTGTAAAAAAAAAGAAAATTGCAAAATTATCAGTAAAATTTTGAAACGATATTCGCTATTGTTAAAGTCAGCTGTTGTTGTTATCTAAACGACAACCATTTTTGTGTTGTTTATCCAATCGATAAAAACTTAAATTTTTAGGTTGAAATGTCGTCATACATAAATAAAAATCATGAAATAGTGAAAATATTTTGCTTTAATTAAAAAACTTTTATATAAATAAAAAAATTAAATAGCATATTCAATTCATTATTTCATTTTCAAATAAATAAACAGAAATATTAGTAAAAAAAAATAAAGATATTAAACATAAACATAAAATCATCCTGTCAAACCCGAAGTAATTTGTTTTTTTCTATTCTTTGTGTTTTTCGCTTATTTTGACAGAGATGCCACTCCTTTACAATTTAAATAAATAGAAAAACAGATTTGTCGATATTAATTTAAATTCAATGAATTTAAGAAAACCTCAAATGATATTTAAGAATTGCTAACATAAAAATTGTTACATAAGTAAACGTAATTTTATGAGAATGTTATTTTTTATATATAAATTTTCACAATTTTTTTTGGATGAAAATTTGAAGTTTTTCAGAAAATAAAGATAACATTAAATTATTTTATTTAAAATGTTTGGGACTTTTCGTTTTTTGCGTTTTTCATCCCTAATTTGATTATTTATTATTATAAATTTATTCTCTATGTTTTCAAAATATGGCAATATTTTAAAAAAAAAGTTGAGAGAGCTTTTTTTTTGGTTATTATTTTGTTACTCCATCCGACCTATATGGCCACAATGAAGAAATATTTGGCCAGTTAAAAGAAACTATACAGCCATCCCCAATTAGCACGATTTAATGCATATAGCCACTCTACACAACCATTACCTTTGCAATGGAGGTTAGGGCGAGCTATTTAATTAGCAAAAACTAAATTAAACGAGAAGTTATGTCATATAACCGGAAACGCATGCATATAGGTATATAACCAAAATGCATGCCGATCAGCAACCACGATGACCAAAAAGCAAACACCGAAATAAATCCGAAATAATAGAAAAGAAGAAAACCAACCCAAAGAATTTGCTGAAATAATTTGGTATTAAGTTTAACAAATTGTTTACTTTTTCATTTACATTTATTATCAAGACTCAAACCGAGGTGGAGGGTATCAAAGATTCGGCACAGCCGAATTTAACACTCTTACTTGTTATTCGTAAAATTACTTGCGTTTTTTAATCAATTTTTTAATGTTCGCGAAATTTTCCATCTCAATTCGGTTGTTTTAATTGCGATCAAATATAATTTTTTAATTTAATTTTTGACGAATTAATTTATGATTGACTTAATTTTTCATTCACAAGGGAATTTTGGATCGTACTTTGATCCTTTCCACGATCCACCCTAGAGCTTGAAAATCTTGGTATGTAGGACAATAGGTCGCGTCAATCGAGAGGATTTTTATGAGAACTGCTGACGAGCAGGGACATAAACTCCTGAATAACTTTCACAGCCCGGGTGAAAGATATTTCTCATTGACATCAGAAGCTCGATTGGGCGTTAACCGCGATCTGTCGTGCTGCCCGATAGAATAAAGTAGGCGATAAATCGCCCAAGTCAATATTTCTATTATGCAGTTAATTTTTATCGTCCCAAATATCCACTTTATCACTACTTTAAGTATGGTATTCAGAACCCAAGAACACTACAAAATTAAAGATGAAATAATAATTAATGAAAAGGTGCTTGGTTATTAATACAAAACTGACTGAGGACACTCTTACTAAAGCTTGAAAAAGTGGCTGGTACCCAATAAGCAACTGTCACAATTGACAAGTTAGCACATAGCCCATTACCCTAGGGATTTTAAAGATAAACATGTAAATGAATAGATTCGAATCATGATGGAAATGACCTTGATGTTAATGGGAAAATTGGCTGAGGTCAATTCTTCTCTAGGTTGAAACATAACCGACATCACAAAAAGGCATTAATGAAGTTGCAACTAAATTATAATAAATATTAAATGATGTGAACGTGGGAATAATAATAATAATGAAAAAAAATTGCTAATTGATAATTGTAAAAAAAGGTAATAAAATATATATATGACATAATGACCAAAAGTGATAGAAATAAAATAGGATCGTAAAATAATAACTATTGAGATTTGGATAAATATTGATACCGAACTTTTTATGTTTTATAAAGTTTAGAAAGGGAAAATTAACCGAAAATTATAATGTACATTTTAAATAAGTTTGGAATTTAAATATTCAATAGAGAATAGAAAATTTTTAATGGAATAAAATAATAATATAATGAAATTTATGAAAATTGATCTACTTGATTGAATATGAATATCAATATATATAGGAGACAAAAATTTTATTTGGCGGGCGATTGACTGGCCATCCAACCGCTTATAAAAGGAAACTTAAAACTTACATTTAAAATTTAAAAATTTAGAAAATAGGACCTAAAATTGAAAGAAAAATACACAAATGTAAAATTTAAATTAAAATTTAGAAACTAAAAATTTAAATAAACGTTAAACTTTTAATTAAACTTTTTACGCTTTATTGAATAAATGAATACCCTAATGAATTAATTTAATTTTTGATTTTGTTTTGAATTTCAAATTTATGTTAAACATACAAAATTATAATTAAATTATAAAAAATAAAATTACAGTAAAATTAAATGTTAAATTAATTTGTAATCTATAAAATAATTACAATAAAAGAATTTTAATATTAGAACTAATATTTCAGAAAATCTAAAATAAAAATTAAGAATTTTAAAAATGAAAATTATAATTAAAAGGTAAGGATAATGTATAGAAAGTAAACAATTAAAATAATTAAATTAAAATAAATAAAATAATTAAAATGCTTACAACAGGAAGAAGAAAAATAATTTAATTGTAACCTTTAAAATTTTTAATGTAATTAATTTAAATTTAAATATTAAAAACAACTTTTAAAAATTTTATGACTATTTTATGATCTGAAAATGTGCAAAATTTTGAAATTAAGATACAATTTTTTTAAATTCAAATTAAAATTAAATTTAAAAGTTAGAAAATAAAATTTAAAATTAAAAAGAAAAATAATTTTAAAATAAATTTAAAATTAAAATTAGAATTAAAATCAAGAATTAAAATTAAAATAAAAATTAAAACTAGAAGTGCAATCAAAAATACAATAACATTAGTAATCTATATATATAAATTTTACTTTAAATGTTAGCTTTTATAATAAAGAAAAAAAAAAAAAAATAAATAATGGGGAAGGAGGAGTAGCCTACATAAATTTTTAAAACTATAAAAATTAAATTTCAATCAAAATTTTTGGATATATAATCAAACTACTATAAGTATATAAAAGAATGAGCAATTAATGACTGATCATTCTTTTTCTGTAAAAGGGAGGTGTAGTGAGTTTCATTAGTGACTATTGCCATGAAGTAGACATGCAATAGAACTCCTATGCATTCCAATGCATTTGCCCACACTACAGCTCTCTAATCGTGAGAAAATGCGATATCAGCAAATTCCACGATTAGTTTTAACTTTAAGTGTGTGAATGTGTGAGTGTGTGAATGTAATATATAGAGTAGCTTTAAGTTTGAAAATAAATAAACCAGTAGTCTGTAAAAAGAGCTCTTCGAAGCAAACACTCAAGTAAATTGTTTTTTTAATTTGAACAACGTAACTATATATAAAGTCGAACCACGTTATACTGAAACATAATTTAAGAAAAACTTTTTCAAAGTCAATGCAAATACACTTTTTTTTACTTTTCGATCTATATTATTTATGAAATGTGTTTGTTTTCTTATCTAACATCAAACAGTATCTCAGTGGTTAAATATTCGACTGCATATCTGAAAGTTTGCGGCACAAGTAGATATATATATTATTATTTTGGTTAAATATAAGATATTCATTGTTACGTTGAAAGAACAATAATGTCTTCACAATAAATCCTTATTTGGCCCCGCCTTGGTAAGCGCTACCATAAGATATGAAAAGGAGTACTTTCTAACAAGCTTTCAAATGATATATAACATTATATACATACAAATAATAAACAGAAATAAATAAACTTTCTTCGAAGTATTGTCCATCGCTTGCCACTAGTTTTTCCTATTTTTCTGGCAGGATATGGATACCGCGTCTTTTAGGCTATCCACAAATCGAACCAATTTTTGGTGTCTTAATAAGATGTGAAGTGCATTGCAACTACACACTTGTCTATAATCGATTGTGGCTGAAATTTTGCGACGGCCGTGCTAGATTTGCAAGGAAAAAGAATAAACAGAAAAAACCTTGAATTTTACATTTTTCTTTGTTTACTTTGCCAATTTTTTTTTTTCATAAGTCTATTTACTCCGCTTAATTTTGGCGGGAATTCGTTTTGCTCAGTCTTCATTTTTTTCATTAACTCGATCATGAATTCATTCGTATTAATATTGTCCCTATGCTTATGGTTTGCCGTTTTTCTCGTCAAACCATTGCGTCAACTATTGCGATTAGCGTACTAATTCATTAATTTTTTATCTCACGTATTCTCCTAGTAAAATCTGAGTGGGTGTGTTTAAGCGTAGCACAGTGGCCGAAATACCCAATCTAGCGGCGCTTTGTTAATAACTTCAAAAACATAAAAAATTATGAATGACTTTTATTTTTTTTTTAAATTATATATATGTAAATATAACCCATTCATAAAATTTTAAAATTTGTTTGTTTTTTTTAAGTATATGGGTAATTCCATACATAACTTTTTACCCATATGTAAAATATAAAAAAATTTAAAATTTCATTACACAAGTAAATTAAAAAAAAACGTTTCTGCTTCGTATTTTTTTACAGTTTACAAGAAAAAAATAAAAAAAAAACTATTCAGAGACGGAGCTTTCAAAATTAAGGCTGTCAGGTAGGTCATTTATATTTAAAAGAAGCTGCTTGACCTCATCATCTATTTTGATGCGTTTTTTTTGGCGTATTTCGAGGTGCTTTTAGATTTCGATGTAATAAAAGGATCCGATGAAACCAATAGAGCGTGCATTAAGTCTTCCATTGTATGCAATCTCGAGTCTTTTTGCGTGTGATTCAGCCTATAACTGCGAAAATCTTTATTTCTTGCCTCAAGTGCCTCTTCTGACATCATTCCTATTGGTAGTGAAACTTTTTCAATAATATCTGCTCCATGTATTAAAATTTTATGTACAGATGGAGGCATATAAATCCAAGGGTATTCGGAAAAAAATATTTTTGCATGTTTCCCAGGCATATAAGCGAAAAGCCTCTACATTAACTGCATAACCACATGCCATTGTGCGCAATATTAAACCAAACCTTTTTATCAGTTCCACTTGTACGCCAGTTACTATAGAGGCCAAGGTTGGCTGTTCGAAAAATATTCTGGCTGTATTTCCTGTGTTTGTATTCCCCGAACATGTTGTTGGAATGTCCACCAATATACCCATTTGTTCTCTTAGCTCAAGTTGAATTTTTCTTTTGGTTTGTTGAGCAATTTCTTTATTTTCTCCACGAATTCGCCAATTTTTTATCGGTATTCTGTAGGCGATATGAATTACACACTCGAAGCACCGTATCCAAGCATGAAGTGTCGACAATCCATATTCGTATAAGTGGTTTTGTGGCTGCCTCAGTTGAACTAAATTTAGATTGTTCATCAATTTTGGTGTCGCCCCACATATTCCACAAGCCAGAGATGATGACTCCGCTATGGTATTAAACACTTTTCCATCGATCATGGTCAAATGAAATTCGTGTGTTACTTCAAAAAAACTCAATTTTGTCGGCAGAATTTGTGCAATTTTTCAATTTACATTTTCTATCTCAGCTCTAACTAAATCCGCTGACTCTTTTTCAAATATTATTTTAATGGGTCTGCAGAACCGAGTTGAAGAAGGCCGATTATTTTGCCATAGTATTGCAGGTCCTTTTTTAATTTGTAATGGAACAATACATACAGCAAATAAATGTTCATCAATTGTTCCAGTATCAGAAACACTGAAACGTTGACGGTAAGTAGAGTGCCCACTGCTACCCCATTTAAATATTGCTTTTATGCAATCGTTATTATTGCCTACAGTCATGAGATCCTCAAAAGCTTTTGAAAAGCCTTGTATTATACGTGCAACCGTATGGTCTACGAGACTTTGCAAACCAACTTCAGCTGAACGTTCAGTTACGTGTATGTCACTGGGGTATCACTCTGTTTTAGTTTTGGCCAAAATATCGTAGCTTGGATAAATATTGCAGTTTCGTTCTTTGGCGCCAGATTGCATCAGTTTGTATGACCTTTTTGAGAATCCACCATCAGTATAAAGAGCTAAAGCTTCCTCAGGTGAATACGGAATAGGGGTTTTTGGTTCAGAGTTTACAGATTTAAGCATTTCTGGAGCTATTTCAGATTCTGAGCATAACTTTGAAACAACCTGAGAAGCGTTTCTTTTCCCAGCCTTGTAAAGGCTCACGCTCGCTGCTACCATTAACTCTTGGTTCGGTGTTTCATTGGCGATTGAAGCAATTTTTTTTTTTTTTTGAGTCTTGCTTGTGCACTCTGAAAAAGGTTTCTCTTTCCGTTGGGCAACGGCTGGCTTAGGGAAAATAATGTCTTCATCCAACCACATTTTATTTCGCTTTTCGAACACTGCCAAAATTCTTTGACTCTCTTTCCACTTTTGTACAAGTTTGCTAATAAAATTTCTTAATTGTTTTTGAATTTGTTGGTATTGTTCTTCGCTATATTTCGAGCGATCAATGATATTGGAAAATACATGATTTTCAACCATTAAAAATTTTTTTGTTGCCACTGGTTCACTATGCCATATTACAAAAAGGGTTTGTTTAGATTCTGCCATTGTATCTTAAAAACGAAAAAAATCAAAACTTAGCAAAAAGTAGCAGCCAATTTTTGAACTTGACATACATTACAACCCATTTAAACAAACTATGGAAACAGTTAATCGAATCCGGTCGAATCCACCCTACTGTTATTCCACACAAAATTGGATTTCATATCTAAAAACACTTTCACTAAAACATACAATCACAGATCACAAACTATTTTTTTTATTTAATACATACCTTTTAATTAAAATGAAATCGCAAATATTATTAAAAAATTAAATATTTAATTTTTTGCTGTCAACAAAATTGCACTTGAAAAAATCTCAAAAATAGTTATTGACTTGTTGAAACATGTGTTAAGTTTGAATGCTCACAGGTGTACGAATATAAGGAACAAAACAAAAAGGAAAACTGAAAAAAGTCCGTTAGGGTTTACATTTAAAAAAAAAGAAAAAAATTTGCCGAATTCTGAATTTTAAAATTTCGCTAAAGCGCCGCTAGATTAGGTATTTCGACCACTGTGCGTAGAGAATAAAATGGATCACTGAGTGGTTGAGTATCTTTGTTGACAATATGAATTGCTAGATGAGAGATTACATAATGATCTACGAGGGTAAATAAATGAGTTAGTAAAGAGTGGCGATGAGTTAGGTTTGGTAAAAAGTAAGAAATGAAGAAACGGGGCGATTGAAGTTTTGGTTGGCAAAGAGACAGGTTGGATAGCGCATCGTAAATGTCAATAGTTTTGTGTATAAATAAATCCATTCAAAATATAGAAAACGATACCCAAGGAAATTGTGTAAAAAGTATAAATTTTCGAAGCATTTAAAACTAACAAAAAATATTAAACTATTTTGGATATTTGAAACGAAAATTTTATAAAAGTTGTAAACTAAATAATAAAAGAAAAAAACTGAAAAGAAAATGGAAAAGAAAGCTAAGATATTGTGTGTGAATTAAAAACCGTGTAAGCTGAAAAATAAAATTTTTTGTAAATTTTGAAAATTGAAAAAAAGTAAAATTTTGACATGATTATAAAAGATATTACCAAACCTTTATAAACTGTAAACTAAGAAGAAAATTGTGACCAGAACATGATAAAACCTAATTGCCAGAAAACGGGAATTCTCCAGCTGAAGGTCAGCAGCAGCCACAACAACATGCAACCGAATAACGACCACCACGCTGTAGCAACATTGGAAAGCAATAAGGCGGTAACTAAAATTTTAAAAATTATTTTGGATTACTCGAAAAATAAAAATTTATAAACAGCATATAAGATTACTTTTTTCCATTCCATAGGTTAGGTTAGGTTAGGTTGGAAGTGGCTGCTGATCCAAGGACCAGCACACTTAGACTCTGGGGTCCGTTGTGATACCACGGGACGAATGGGTGTTCCCCTCAGTCCCCACCGAAGAACCAGTTCGAGCTTCTGATGAAGCCCCTCAGATGTTAAATTTCCACGTTTAGAGGTCAGAGAGATCGTGAAGAAACGGCGATCCCAATGTCCGTAGTCTTGTTCTGGATAGCGCCGGGCAGTGGAAGAGGAAGTGTTCTACGCTCTCTACCTCCTCCACATCCAAGCAGCTACGACAGAAATCATTTGACGAGACCTTAAGGCGCTCAGCGTGTCTCCCTATAAGGCAGTGCCCAGTAACAACAGCAACTACCGTTGAGATCTCCCCACGGGGGAGTGATAATTGCGCATTTGTGCGCTTTCGATTCAGAGCAGGCCAGATTTGTCTTGTGATCCTACACGTTAATCCAGTAGCCCATCTGTTATTCGTTATGCCAGCGGTGCGAAGCCGAAGTTCAACCTTGCACGATCCCAGGGGTGTACCAACACATTCCAAATCCGCTGGAACCTGTAAGGTAGTACCCTGTCTTGCCAGCTCATTCGCTTTGCAGTTTCCCGGTATGTTCCTGTGCCCTGGGACCCATATGAGCCTGATGTCGAACTGCTTGGCCATCTCATTTAAGGACGTGCGGCAGCTAAGGGCGGTTCTCGTTTTCAGGAACATCGATCGCATGGATTTTACCGCGGCTTGACTATCAGAATAGATGTTGACTGCGGTCGAAGACAGAATATTCCGACCCAACCAGTCAGCAACCTCCTTTATTGCCAGTACCTCTGCCTGATATACACTGCAGTGGTCTGGTAACCTTCGAGCCAGATTTAGTCCAAGCTCCCCTGAATGGACTCCAAAACCAACCTGACCGCACAATTTCGATCCGTCAGTATAGAAATTTACGGAACGCCTACTGCCTGGTCTCCTCCCAGACCAAGATTCCCTGGTCGGTATTAGTGTACAGTAGTGATGTTCAGATACGCTCCTTGGAGTAGTGTAATCCACGTTCAATGGCAAGTTCCTGTCATTCAGGATCACCCCGTGGCCACAATTGTAGCCCCGCCATTGTAGTGTGCTTCTTAATCGAATGGCCGATGAGGCCGCCGACTGCTTCCCTAATATGTCCAGTGGTATTAGGTGTAATAGGATGTTCAAGGCATCCGAAGGTGTAGTACGAAGGGCTCCAGTGATGCACATGGAAGCCATTCTCTCTACCCTTGCGAGAAGGTTGTTATTGGTGGCCTTCTCCAAAGCAGGCCACCAGACGATGACTCCGTACAGGAGTATTGGACGGACCACCGCTGTATAGATCCAGTGAGCAATTTTCGGACTAAAGCCCCATCGCTTACCAATGGCCTTCTTACAGGAGTATAAAGCTATAGTCGCCTTCTTCACTCGCCCCTCCAAATTCCATCTGAAGTTCAGCTTCCTGTCCAGGAATACGCCAAGATACTTGGCTCCATCAGAGAAGACGATTTCAGTGCCGTTGAGAGAAATGGGATCGAAGGTAGGGATCTTATACTTCCTAGTGAAAAGAACAAGTTACGTTTTGGTCGGATTAACCATCAGACCGTAACCCCTTGCCCAGATAGATAGCTCTGTGAGAGCCCGTTGCAGGATATCTCTAATTGTAGATAGAAACTTCCCATTTACGGCCATGGCCACGTCGTCAGCATATGCGACTACGCTGCAGCCTTGCCCCTACAACGATACTAGCACTGGGTTTAGCGCCAAGTTCCAGAGAAGTGGTGATAGAACGCCACCTTGTGGCGTTCCCCTGTTCACAAATCGGGATATTTCCGACGTTCCCAGTTTAGACGTTATCCGCCTGTTGACAAGCAGATTTCCAATCAATGAGATGATCACAGAATTCACTCCTAGACTAGATAGTGCCGCTATTATCGAGTCCGGTGTGATGTTGTTAAAAGCCCCTTCTATATCCAAAAAGGCTGTCATAGTGTGTTCTCCTGCCGAGAGCGATTTCTCAATGGTACCTACAAGCTCGTGTAGAGCTGTTTTAGTTGACCTTCCCTTGCTGTAGGCATGTTGCCTCGTTGATAGCAGTTTAGGGTCAATAATTCTACGCAAGTAAGAGTCTATCATACGCTCCATTGTCTTAAATAGGAACGATGATAGGCTTATTGGTCTGAAATTCTTTGGGACAGTGTGTGAGCTCTTTCCAGCTTTTGGAATGAACACCACTCTTGTCTCCCTCCATTTCAAAGGTATATACGCTGTGTTTATGCAGCAAGTGAAAAGACTGCATAGCCAAGGGGAAATGTAGTCCGACACATGCTGCAATTCAGCTGGAAAGATACCGTCAGGTCCCGGAGATTTGTAAGGTTTGAAGCTTTTAATCGCCCAGGTCAATGTTGGTACATTAACTTTCTCCGAGGCAATGTCCACCGTGCTAGCGTCAGAGTATTCCAACGCCTGTAGTGACGTATGAGAATTGCCCGGAAAATGGGTGTCCAGTAGCAAGCTAAGTGATTCTCCACTGGAGGTGGTCCACACCCCCACTGGATCCTTCAAATAGCCTAATGTGTGAGGGGTGGAAGCCAGAACCTTTCGCAGCCTGGATGCCTCGGAAACGTCCTCTATGTTATTACAGAATTTTTTCCAAGAATCGCATTTTGCCGTTCTAATCTTCTTCTTATAGGTCCTAAGCTGCAGCTTGTACGCCGACCAATCCTCGTCCGCTCTTGAAGACTTTGCCTTTTTAAAGAGTTTTCTGCAGGAGTCTCTACCCTGCTGCAGCTCGCTAGCAGCAATATGATCTACAAGACAATCAATGTCCGCAGAATTGCGCGGTTCGGTTAAGGGTATTGTTTCCAATAACCCAGCAAAGGTTTTCCTATACTTAACCCAATCTGTCCTCTTCAGATTTGTGGGGACACTCTCCGTTGGGTCCTTTTCTCTAAGTAAGAATTCGATATAGCGATGGTCAGAAAAGGAGTGGTCATCCAACATCCTCCAACCATCAATTTTATCAAATAATGTATCTGATACAAAGGTAGCGTCAAGAACCTCCTTTCTAATACTAGTCACAAAGGTCGGTTCATTTCCCTTGTTACATATATACAGGTTAGTACTAAGTAAAAACTCAAAAAGCAACTCACCTCTTTCGTTCATGTCCGTACTTCCCCAGATCGGATGATGTGCATTGACGTCACAGCACAGCACCAGTTGGTGTGCAGTCCCTTCGGCCTTCCAGATCAGATTTGCCACGCTGTCCGGGGGAATAGGCCCAGGATCGCAAAAATAGGCGGAGGCGAGCCAGATTGTTTTACCATCTAACTCCAGGCTAGCCGCTGTTACATCTCTGTCACTGAAATTAGATAACAAGAAAATATTAAAACTGTTCCTCGCCAAAATGCAGGTCCTTGGTGTACCTTCATCCTTAGCGACGAGCAGCTTATAATTAGGAGTCTTCAATCCGCAAACCCTGCTACCACAAACCCAGGGCTCTTGGATGAAGACTATGTCTACTCCGCCTGTCGTCAGGCGAACCAGCAATGCAGCCGTTGCTGCTTTACAGTGGTGAAGATTTATCTGTAGGAGCCGCATCATTTGGAACTGCCTGCACATCCATCTTCACCACCGTGATTTCGGCTTCGTCCTCCGTGCTTTCAAGGAGGTCGTCGTGGAATAAGCCAGTAGCATCCCCTAACAGCTCAGAATCGGATGTTAAGTATCCATCTTCCTCCATAGCTGTGTGGGAACCCACCTCAGCTTGAGCTTCACCAGAGGTCCCCTCCCCAGCAGACCTCTACTGGCTTGATGATCTCTGGGATTGGTCCCTGATCGCTTTTATAGACCTTGATCTAATCTGCCCAAATCCGTAGGAAATGGTGCTATTTGTCTCGGTTAAACGCGGGAGGGATTCGGCATTTAGTAACAGTGTTACCTGCCGACGTGCCCCCTCTGTATCACCAAATCTACCAATCTTCCAATTGTGCGTTGGAAGATCAGGATTGCAGACCTTCAGCATCTTTAGCATAGATTCCGCATCCCCAGGAGTTGCCGGAAGCCAAGCATGCGCTCTGGGTCGGGACGGGATGTCATGCTTGTGCACAACATCCAGTTTTGCTCCCGGCCAGAGCTCTCCTAGTTTGCTGACGGCAGCCCTGTAAAGGGATAATGAGCGTTGGTCAGCGAAAGCCACCAGCTTAGCACGGCCTTGGTGCCAGCCTGCGTCGCGGCAGGTTGGAGGTGGACCTGGCATATCCTCAAGGACAGTGAAGA
The DNA here is from genome assembly GCA_963682025.1 of Cordilura impudica. NCBI lineage: Eukaryota > Metazoa > Arthropoda > Insecta > Diptera > Scathophagidae > Cordilura > Cordilura impudica. The sequence continues at coordinate 215,365,444 of OY821520.1, forward strand.
ATACTCCGGCTAGTTTAGCCTCCACATAACTCCACTTGTCCTTGAGGATAGTGCCATCTTCATCTCCCCTGTTAATGATAGCCATTACAAGGTTGTCTTTGACAACCTGACTAAACGACTTCGGCACAGCGTTGCCGGCAACTTTAGTACGTTTAGGTAATGGTTTCTCATCTGGCGAGCGCAGCCTTTTACCCGCCTTCGAGGTACTAGCAACCTGTTTATCAGGTACACTAGTCTTAACTGAGAGGTCCTGTTCTTCAGTGACCTTCTTAGCCCATGTGAGCGACTCTCTATCAGACAGCTTCGCTTGGTCGAGTTTGCCTAGCCTATCGATAATCTTAAGGCATATTCTCCTCTGATTGTATTTCGCCTTACGGACGGACGTGATTGACACCTGTCTTACCAGACTTGGACCCCTCCTTAGCTGCATTCCCAAGGTAACCGGATTTGTCCATAGCCTTCATGGGTTTGCTGCCAGTGATGGAGATTGTAGTCGGACTGACAACGGACCCCAACCCGCTAGAGCTTTGACCAGAGGTCGCAGCGTTTTCTAAATGGCCAGACTCCTGGGTCTTAGCCTGCGGACAACTGCTAGATGAGCTAGCAGCGGACTGTGAGGCAGAGCCTCGAATTTTGTTTTTGTTTTTGTTTGTTTTGGAAGAGATCATTTTGGTTCCCACGAGTGCAGGGGAAAAATTATGTCGACCGCGTCATAGCCCCCAGTAACGCAGCAAGGGCGGCCTACTGCCTCTACCTACTCACTGAGGTGCCCAGGTATCAGTGAGGCTCCGTTAAAATACAGTCGGTTACCCCTGACTGCAAACCATCCGATAAGCACGGGTCGCGTGACACTCCGGATTAGGGGTGAGTAACCTTTAGTCGTGCAACTTCAAGGTTCCGAATTTGACACAGGTTCAGGAAGTGGTACTGATACAGTAAAATCTCTTCCATTACTAGCATCAAGTAAGGAGCCGCAGTCCACTTAAGCCACCGCATCGCGACAAGATTGTTACTCATGGTGGTGGTTTCCATTCCATAGAGATTAAACAATTTCTAAATTACCTTTAAATTAAAATTTTAAAAAATTTTTTTGAACTTAAAACGATTTCTACATTGCCTTTAAAATTTATAAAATTTTTGAAATTAAAACAATTCCTACATTACCTTTAAAATTTATAATTTTTTTTTTTAATTAAAACAATTTCTACATTATATTTAATTAACGATTTTTCCCTATTATACTTGAATAACGAAAACCCAAAGAATCCTATAAAAATCATAGTTTTATAAAATAATATATTTAAGAAAATTATAGTGATACTAAATTTTTTCACAGTTACCTTTAAGATTAAAGTTTTTTAAACTTATATACTTACGAAAATTAGAGTAAACCAAAATAAAAACGGTACCCAAAAAAAAAAAACAGGTTCAAATTAACAATTTTATAAATACCTCACCTCATGTTGTGTTGATAAGCGCCTAAGTTTACAGCCACAGTCACAGCCAGAAAAAAGTACAGTACCGAAAAAAAAAAACAAAACACAAAATTTAAATAAAAAATTTTCCAGCAATTTTTAAATTGTCAAACCAAACTTTACCTAAAAATTTAAATAAAAATTTTATATATACACTTTTGCACCCGTGACGGCCCGTGGGTAGAACACTTTTTTCATTTTAATTAAATTTCTCAAAAAAAAAAAAAAATATCAAATTACGGTAATTTAAACAGCCCTATAAGTATACAATGGTGTGGTAAATTTGTGCTTGTGCTAGCTTATAATAGTCATCATTTGTTCTTTTACCAGTAATGATATCTGCTTGCAAAATACACGACCCTTTTGATATATTTGTAAGTAGGAATGTCAATACACGTATTTCTTCTTTATTTGCCTATTCGATTTTTGAATGTTAGTAACCAATACAATTACGTTTCAATAAATTCATAAGGTTTTTAAAATTTCAGCAAAACCGTCTCTATTTCTCGCCTCGCTTAGAAGATTTCCTACATCTCGGATAAAAGTCCAAGGCTGAATATTCTGAAGCCACGTTGTTTTCTTTCTGCCTCTAGTGGGTATTCCTTCAATATTTGCTCTCGTAATAACTTGCAACAGTGCTTATATTTTGGGTTTCTCATAATATGGCCCAAATATGCCGTCTTTCGTCTCTTTATAGTTGGGACAAATTCTCTAACGCGATGAACTTTTCTTAAAACTTCGCTGTTCGATATAAACTATGTCCATGGTATTCTGAGTATCCTTCGATTAATCCACATTTCGAAGGCCGCCAGTCTCTTTATTTCCACTGCTTTAATGGTCCACGCCTCCATTGCATATAGCAGGACTGACCATACATATGTCTTGATAAATCTTAACTTCGTTTCAAAATTAATGTCATGGCTGGTGAAAATTTTTTATATTTAAAAATGCGTCTCTTGTCATTTCGATACGGTATCTTGATTCATTGTCAATACACAGAGGATTTAATCGTACCTATCATATCATATCATACATTTTTTATACCTCTTGATTTTACCTAACAATGCACTAATGCAAATAGTAAAGAAAACACACACAGGTAATTCATTTGTATAGTGGTTTTTTATATATTATATTACAATAAGTCTAGAAGTCCCCTAATAAACTATAAATCTTAACAGGTAGTAATGCGCTAATGCCATTTTCTTACCTTTTTATTTTACCTAGAAACATAGTATGATGGCTTATGAGAAGGCTTATAAGAAAGTGACATTTGAATACTAATTCAATTGCTATAATATATTTCAGCAATAACAGTACAAATAAAAATATTCAGAAAAATATGGAGAGCTTCAGATATAAACAACTGGCCGAAGAGTATTTTATAAACAAAAACCAGGAAGACGTTCTTAGTTACGTTAAGATAAAATTAAACTTATATTCGTGTAGCACCGAAATACAAGATCAATTATCTAATTTTTTCAAAGCACTAAAAAACGCTGCAAAGTTAGCGAATTATTGGACAACTGCAGCGATAGATGTAAGAGGCGGAAACTTAGAGATGTTAACGATGAAATTGAATGTACAAATATAAAAGAATCTTACCTACATCAATTACGATCACAGAAGCAATTAACAAAAGTGGATCTCATTGAAAAAGTTGTTAAAGCTAGTCCCGTGAGAACAAAACGGATTCTAAAAAGTAAACCAACGCCGAGCGATGCAAAACAGTTCACAAATGGGGAGGCATTAGCATCATTTCTGGATTTGAAATTAAAGCAGCAATATATTCAGCTCAGATTGCGTGCGATTAAAAGAGGCTCAAATATGTACCACGCATATCATCACATAACCGCTGCAAAAATGGACTGTTTGCCATCAAAGGACACTATTACAATCACACCAATTTCGGCAGAGGTACAACTACAATCTCTACTTGATCACACAGCCGAACACTTGCTACAATCAATAAAAGGAAATAAGTTAAAGAAATATGGAAACACAAAGTTAATTCTTTTTTGTAAATGAAGATATGATGGTTCTTTGGGACAAAAACAATACAAGCAAGTAGTATGTGAACATATTTCGGACTCAGATATGTTCATGGTATAATTTGTACCATTGCGATTGAAAGATTCAGAGCCTTCGACTAGTACAACGCAAACAAAGGATATTTGAAAAAATGAGACGCCATCTTCTACGAAATACTGCAGGCCAATCAAATTTGAATTCAAAAGGGAAACTCATGATGCCATTAACAAAGAAGTTACTGATATCAATACACAACTTGCATCACTACAGCCATCACAGTTAGATGGGCAGTAAATTGAATTAATACTAGATGGAAAAGTAGACCAGGCTTTGGCTAGCACGAAGGCTGCATTATATGCCAAGAAACATCAAGCCAATCAACCAAGTCCCGACAAAATCATCAGATAGTACCGATGCATATGAATTTGGATTATCACCATTACATGCAATAATACGACTTATGGTACACATACTAAAAATCAGTTATGATTTGGATTTCGGGTCTTCAGAATCAATAAGAAACAACGAAACCAACAAAGAGCTAAGAAGTTAAAAAAAACATGTTCAAGATGAATATCGAAAATTTGGATTGATTATAGATCAGCCAAAGCAAGGGTCAGGCAATACAAATGATGGCAATACCGCAAGAAGATTCTTTTCAGGTCCAGAAACAGCATCTGAAATAACAGGAGTGGATTTAAACCTTATTTTCAGATTTAAAATAATCCTAGAAGTACTTGCGTGCAATAAAGAAATTGACTCTAGAAAATTTGGAGATTATGCTAAGGAAACTGCAAAAACATATACAATCAAGAGAAATATGTCTGCAGCAGTTCATAAAATCCTTTATCATGCAGAATATGTCATTAAATATCATTTGGTGCCACTTGGAGATCTATCAGAGGAGGCTCAGGAAAAAGAAATAAGTATTACAGATTTTATAGAGAGCACAATACTAGAAAAATTTCACGGTATTCCGCAGATGAAGATCTAGTTAATATATTATTGGCAACGTCAGATCCGTTCATGTAAGTCTAAAAAGTTGGCAGTTTTGTTTTATTTATTGATTTTTTTGTGATTTCACATCGCACTTGGAAGAATATTTGATGCAACGAGTGTGTTACTATTTTTTTTAAATACTTTAAGTATATCCAAAAATAGAAAAATATGTGACATGGTATATGTTGGAACTACAAAAACAAAATTAAAGACTAGAATCTCCGCTCATAAATCAGACCAAAGAAAAACAGAAAACGAAACACTCTACAAGACTGCTTAAGCCGAACATTGCTGAAAACACACCACTGTGCAGATTTTGACAAAGTAAAAATATTACAACATGAACACTGCTCACGCAGACTGATGCTCGAAATGCTACATATTATTGACGTACCTAATGAAAAAAGAATTAACTACAAAGCAGATATTGATAACAACGCAAATCCATATAGACTTTTGATTAGACATAAGTACTTGACAATAAGCAAGCAAAGCGCATCGACGCCAAGTTTTGCCGCGCTTTATATGAAAATAACTAAAATACCGATGTTGTGATTGTGTTTTTTATTTAGTAAGTAATTTTGAAGTTTTAATGTTTGTGTTCATCTTTTTGTAAAAATTGTGCTATACGTTTTTATAGGGTTTGTCTTAAAGATTTTCGATCCATCAACAGGTGATGTCTGTTTATACACAGCATTGTTCAATGATTCACCGTCTGCTTTACTCTTTTACACAAAACTATTGTTTCCAAATATACACCACATTTTACATATATTGCATTTTTATTCATATAATTGTTTATATTTATTATTGCGTAACATTTGTTTTTACTCCACATTTACTTCCGTATATTTTTTTGTTATCAAACATAATAATGCTTAATCAGAATAAACAATATAGGTCAGTCAGTGAACTCAGTAAAATTATTTAACCATTTTTGACCAACAACACTATTAAGCACTATTACGGTTGGAAACCAAAACACAAAAACAAAATACACTTTTAACTTATAATTATTTTTCAGCATTTTATAGTTGAAAACAAAAAACACAATAACAAATGCACTATTTAAATTATTTTGGTATTAAGCATTTTTGATCATTCTTGGGTATAAAAACCCAGAAACATATAGAATGAAGCTAGTAATAGAGCATAACTTGGTATTTTATTACTATTATCACCTTTCAAGTTCAAGTGCTTGAAGGGATCAAAGGAATAAAGATTTATGTCAGTACGGATTCATATGTTCGGGCTGATCAACATTAACTTAATTCCTTCATCAGCACAAAACATATATTATCATAACATTGGTAATATAAATTTGGTAACCCCTAAAAAATATCTTGACTTAAGCTTCCCCCCACCAGTGGTAGTGAACTTAAAGCATTCACGAGTGGATTGACCACGCAACAGGATATCCATCCAGGACATCCACATAAACGAACATAAATAATCAACAAGCAGATCCAGCTATAATCAACAAGCAGATCCAGCTATACATTTAGCAGATCCAACTATAAGCAAACAGATCCATTATCCAGATCATTGGTTCCCAGCATCAACGTTTGGGGAACAACTCAACAGGACATTATCAGTCTATTTTTATCAGAACATCAGTTCATATCACCAACCAGGGTATCATCAGTCATATAATCAGGACATACAGCTTCATATCATCAGTGTGTGACTCCACATCAAAACAGTTGTTGGATTCCCTATTAAAAACGGGTGAAATTATTCAAGCGATCGTCCATAACTATAAAAAAGATTCTGCGGATAGAAAGACAAACGCAGTATATTTCAAAGAACGCTTACGTCGGTTAGAAGATGCCTGGAGTCAATTTGAAGCCCAGGATACAAACTTACGTATGCTCGACGAGGTTCAAATGCTGAGAACAGAGCATGAATACTTTACGAGCGAATACTACTCAAAAATTGAGGTCTTAACAACAACATATGTAGAATTATTCACTACAGAGGCCAAACGGCTACAAACATCGTCCCAAACTAAACAAATGCCATCAGAAACTAAAAATAATGGCGCTCAATCAATGTCTCTGGAGAACACGCCACATGCGACCGATGATCATCAAGGCCTAATTCGGAAGATAAAAATTCGAATGACAGCATTAGAACGATTATTAAGTGGATAAAATTTTACTGAAGAAACTCAAACCCATCAATATTATGATCTAAGAACTAATACTATTCACAAGCTTTGGGACCAAGTTCAAAAAAATTAAGATCCAACAAGAGCAGTCTTTAATATGGATGAATTCTATGCACTGAATGAGACAGTTCAAAATTATTTGGCCAATCTGTCAGTAGCAGAGCAGCTGCCACAATAAAAAACAAAAATGCTGCCCTCAGTGTAACCCAGCCAACATCATTGGCACAAGACTCCTTACCTTTACCAAAGGTAATAATTCCAAAATTTGATGGAAATTATTTGAAATGGAGCCAATTCAATGACTTGTTTTCTGAGATGATAGATAAACAGCAGATTCCAGCAGTACAAAAATGTGGTACTTAAAAACCAATTTAACGGGAGAAGCAGAACAACTAATCAGCCAATTCACGTTGTCAGATTATAATTACAATGCTGCTTGGAAAACGTTAAAGGAACGTTAAAACAACAAAAGACTCCTGGTAGCTAATTTGGTGGACAAAATAATCAACCAACCTGCAGTGACTTAATCTGCACCATCCATAAAAACTTTGCATGACACCACCAAGGAGTGCTTCCTCGCACTGAATAATTTGTGAATTGTAACATCGTCTTGTGATGCAATTCTAATACAAATATTGATCAAAAAACTCGACAGGCAGACTCATGTCAGGTACATGCAGTCGCTAACTAACCCAAAGGGCGTGCCAGTCGTACCTTAATTATTATCGTTCCTAGAATTACAATTTCAATCTATGGAAGCAATGGTGTCGAAAGAAAAGCCAACATACAGGCGATCTCAACAGTAATAACATCCAATGAAAACAATGTAAACGCATGCAAATTGTGCAAGAACAGTGGTCATAAGTTATATCACTGCAACTATCAGATACAAAAACAGAACCTATGTTCAGCTGCTTCGGAAGTAATCACGCTTCGAAATCCTGCAATGCAAGTATCTGCAGAAAATGTGCGGAAAAACACAACACGCTACTTCACTTAGAAAGATTTGACATATACAAATTCAAGATCAAGAATGTCACATCCAACTACAGAAGTAAAGACGGCTGCCCCAAACGTCGTAGCAGTCACATCAGCAACAACAAACGACAGCCCGCCAGGGCTATGTGTTATTAGCAACAGCAAAAGTCATAATTACTGTTATAAATGGTGCAGTATTAGATTCTGGATCCCAAGTGAATCTTGTCTCCAATCGACTTTGCCAAAAATTGTACACTTTCCCTTCAAAAGCTTCGCTATGCATAGACGGGGTTGGCAACATCTAAAAAAGGTCATATTATCGCATTAGTGTCGAAATGAAATCCAGAGACCACAGTTTTTCCACAACCTTGGAAGCATATATACACCCAAGTATCATTCCACCTCAGCCGAATCAGCATATCGATACATCTACATGGGAAATTCCGAGCCACATCCAATTGGCAGATCCCCATTTCAACCACCAGGAAAATATATATTTTACTCGGTACAGAATTTTACTATAAATTGACTGAAGCGGGAACAATAAAACTTTGCGACGGTCTTCCAGCACTTCAGAACACTTCAATTGGCTGGATTGTGGGTGGTGCAATCGGACAAAACTCAACTCCCAACCAGTTATCTGCTCTCACATGTGCAGTATTTGACAACACATCTTCGTTAGAAGAAGCTGTAGAACAGCTCTGGAAACTGGACGAGATCGAACCCAGCATTAAAAGTCTTTCGCCACCATAAAGGCAATGTGAGTCACATTTTATTCAAAATCTACATACCTACGATGATGGTCGTTTGGTAGTTAGCCTGCAGTTTCAAGATAACCCAGCAGCATTAGGAGAATCACACACAACTGCTCATACTAGGTTCATGGCGTTAGAACGACGATTATTAAAAAATGAAGAGGTGCGAAGTCAATATATTCAATTTATGCAGGAATATGAAAAACTGGGACACATGCAGCAGATCAACATTGATACAGTATTGAGCCTTAAATACTTCATCCCTCATCACTGTGTCCTCAAACCTGACAGCAACACGACGAAACTAAGTGTAGTATTCGACGCATCGGCAAAAACATCAACAGGTTACTCCTTGCATGACTTATTGTTACCGGTCCAATCGTCCAAGGTGAACTATAATCAATTCTGCTCCGTTTTCGTTTTCCAAAATTTGTATTCACCACAGATATTGAGAAGATGTTTCGACAAATACTAATTCACCCAGAAGATCAGCAATATCAACTAATCATATGGAGAGAGGACCCAAAGACACATATAAAATACTATAAGCTCAACACAGTTACATACGGTACACGATCAGCACCTTATCTGGCCACAAAATGCTCACAAAAAATCGCTAATGAAAATAGTGAAAGGTACCCGCTCGGCTCTCAGATGCTAAAAAACAAAAATGTGGATGATGGGCTAGGAGGTTCGGATAATCTTAATATAGCGATTAAAACTCAAAACTAACTCATAGAAATAATAAAAAAACATGGCTTCAACTTAAAAAAATGGCGTGCCAATCGTCTGAAACTACTTGGTGATATCCCACTCGGAAATCAAGAAGTAAATTTGGACTTTAACGATCAGAATGTCAATACCATAAAACATTGAGGTTTTATTGGCAACCGGAAACTGATCACCTGTGCATTAGGGCAAACTTAAACCCAATGCAAATCGTGTCAAAGCATACAGCCACTTCCGATCTATCGAGGCTGTTCGATCCTCTTGGTTTACTACCACCTGTAGTTGTCAAGGCAAAGATATTCATCCAACAATTATGTGAATTAAAATTGGATTGGGATGAAACACTTCCTGCGGAACTTTTTAGTCTACTTGGAATACCTTTAGCAATGACTTGGACAATCTGAATAATATGAAAATTCCACGGCACATCTTCAAAGAGGAAATTCCAGCTGCTACACAACTTCACATATTTGCAAATGCATCTGAAAAGGCTTTTGGCGCAGTTGCATACATCCGTTCCAGGCTTAGGGACGGACGAATCATCGTACAATTGCTGTGTGCAAAAACACGGGTCGCTCCATTGAAACGACAGACGTTGCCGTATTACCAGCCGCTCAACTCCAAACTTTTCGAATGTAATCTATGGTTTCATGGACCACTTTTTCTCCATGGAAGAGAAGAAATGTGGCCTCGTAAATTTTCGCAACCAATTTCCAATGACATCGAAAAAGGGAAGTTTACTACTATTGTAGCGATTACCGTGTTCCCTGATGACTTCATATACAAAATCTCACATCAAAACTCCTTCAACAAATTGCAAAGGATAATGGGATATGTCATCAGATTCATCAATAACACTGTGGAACAAATTCGGGTTAGCAAAAGTTAGGTCGATTCTGAGAGTGAGGGGTGAAAATAGAGGCTAAATTAGAAGACCCGTATCGCGGCGTTTGTTTATGTTAGTTCGAATTTTTTTTTTTATCGACCTTCGAACTTTGCAGTCAAATGCCGATTTTCAGCATATTGTTTATATGGTTTTTTGGCTATAACTCGTCGACTAACTGATATTTTTTCAATCTGTAAAAGCCAAATTATTGCTAGAGACCTGTGCAACAATTAAAATTTTTAAAAAAATTGATATAGAAATTTTTTGTGGTGCTTATGAAGCAAAATGTTGCAAAAATTATTTTTTTTCATGCTTTTTGAAAATATTTTCCAAAAAACTAAGTCTTTTTTGCTTTCTGTTTGATCTATAACATGCTTCTCAGTTTCTTCAATAAATTTCATTTGAAAAGAAAATGGTCTTAGTCGATAATTTGCGTTAAAAATCCCAAAACCATTAAATAAATAGCGATTTAGGTAGAAGTAATTAAAAAGGGAAGTGCCAAGAATTGGGAATTAGTAAAACAACTTTTTTGTTTTCAACCACCGCACAGGTAGCGATTTTTTTTTATTTCGTACAAGCTAACTAATTTTAAAAATGAAGATTCAGTTAAGACTCGAAACTCAGCCGAAGCTGATGTCTTTTAATTTTCGCTCGGTCGTGATAAAATTCGCTATTAATTTTTTTTTAACTTATTTCATTTTGTGAGTGATTTAATTTAAGTGCATCGGTTTCATAAAAATAACAAAAAAAAAAAAAACATTGTATAATATATACTGTATTGGAAATGTCGGAACCAAAATGTAAAATGGACCATTTTTGTAATGTCTGTGGACGTTTCATAGCAAGCGATGAAAAATGTGGCAATGCGAGTGATTTTTTTTTTTTTTGGAAGCCTATAAACAATATTTCTCGCAAGAGTTTATCACTGACGTAAACTATGCCAATAAAAAAGTTTGCTTTAATTGCTATTCAACTCTTATGCAATAGAAAAGTGAAAAGAAGAATGCTATGCCTTTTGGTATACCAATGATGTGGTTAGACAACAGGCCGCATCAAGAAGGAAATTGCTATGGATGTATCATCTACCATAAAACTTTGAATGGAAGGAAAGCAAAGAATAAAACTTATGTAGCAGTGCCTAGTGTCCAATTACCATTACCGCACTCAGAATTCGTTCCGGTACCAACATACCGAAGTATTGATCTTCAAAATCTTCAAACAGTACTACAACCGCCGCTGCTACATCTATGGATTTCTTCTCAGAATACGACCCTGGTGAAGGTACATCATATGAAACATCAAAGGACCCAATCCTAGTAACACAAAACCAATTGGATGGAATTGTTGCAAATTTGTGTTTGACTCAGAAAAAATCAGAACTACTGGCTTCATTTTTGAAAGGAAATAATTTGCTGGCGAAAGGTACCAAAGTAACAGCATATCGAAAACGCCGAAAAGAGTTAGAAAAGTTCTTCAATGTGAATGATGCAAAAAATTTCGCTTATTGCAACGATATTGAAAAGTTAATGGAGACGATAGGGTTAACCTATAAAAAAGATGATTGGCGTTTATTAATCGATAGTTCACTGATCAGCTTAAAAGTTGTGCTTTTACACAACACAAATAGAATGGCTTCTGTTCCGATTGCGTACACAATTTAAACATGTTAACGATTGAAATCTATTTTCGTTTCAGGTACAGAGGAAAGAAATCTCCAGATGCAATACTCGCTGAAATTTGTTGGTGGTATAAAAACACCTTTGAAGAAGAGGAAGAAGAGGAAAAAGAGGAAGAAGGGGAAGACAAAGATGAAATTCCAAAATATCTGTTGGACGAAATTATCGACCTTTCTGATGATGATGACGATGACCAAGATATTAGAGAGAGCAGTGATGTTGATCCACAGCCGCCTGCTAAACGGCAACTGGCAAAATCATTAATTTAATTTATTTAATTTCTTTACTTAAAACTTTTCATACTAACATTTAAAAAATATATTTTTTCCATATTTTTATAATTTATTTTTCAATGTTTCTTCAAAACCAACACAGAGCAAAATTGGTACATAAAAAATGAGAAGTAAATTAATATTAAGCTGGAAAACGCAAGTTTTGTATTATGATCGTTTTCTTTTCAAATGAAATTTATTGAAGAAACTGAGAAGCATATTATAGATCAAACAGAAAGCAAAAAAGACTTTGTTTTGTGGAAAATATTTTCAAAAAGCATGAAAAAAAATAATCTTTCCAACATTTTGCTTCATAAGCACCACAAAAATTTTCTAAATCAATTTTTAAAAAAATTTTAATTGTTGCACAGGTCTCTAGCAATAATTTGGCTTTTACAGATTGAAAAAATATCAATTAGTCGACGAGTTATAGCCAAAAAACCATATAAACAATATGCTGAAAATCGACTTTGATTGCAAAGTTCGAAGGTCGATTAAAAAAAATTCGAACTAACATAAACAAACGCCGCGATACGGGTCTTCTAATTTAGCCTCTATTTTCACCCCTCACTCTCAGAATCGACCTAACTTTTGCTAACCTGAATTTGTTCCACAGTGTAATGCAAGGTTACCGAAACATCAACGTCCATCACACAAGGCACTAATATCAAACGAGTTGGATCAAGCACTTTTCGCAATCATGAAAACGATTCAGTTATCCGACTTCTCATCAGAACTCAAACAACTGAAGAAACATAATCATGTCGACAAAAATAGTGCCATCAGAAGGTTATCCCCATTCATCGATGATAGGGGTATTCTACGAGTTGGAGGCCGATTGGAATCATCAACATTATCGAATGATGCAAAACATCCAATGTTACTCCCATATCATGACCCAATCGCAAAACTGTTATTTATAAAAATTCATATTGAAAATAAACATTGTGGTCCTCGGGCATTATTGAGCATAACGAGACAACGATTCTGGCCAATTAAAGGGAAAATCACAGCAGGAGGAACTGTACAAAAATGCATAACCTGTACTTGTACTAGAGCTCGACCACAATTATGCCAACAACTCATGGGTAACCTACCGCAAACCAGAGTAACACCTTCACGACCTTTTATCATTGCAGGTGTGGAGTACTGTGGGCCGTTCTGGATCCACTATATGATCAGAGGTAAAAGACCAACTACAGCTGTTTTTGCTGCTTTGATACAAAGGCTGTACATCTCGAATTAGTAACTAACCTATCAACAGAGGCAATCATCGGTGCCTTAAAAAGACTCATTGGTAGACGAGGTCGCTGTCAAAACATATACTCTGACAACGCCACAAATTTCGTCGGCGCCAAGAATCAATTGTCGGATCTACTTCAGACCGTATATTCAGAGAAAGGACAAGATGAGATCATTTCCAGCTCCAAGGGAATAAACTTTCACTTCATTCCTCCAAGAGCACCACACTTCGGAGGGTTATGGGAAGCTGCTGTCAAATCAGCAAAACATCTACTAGTTCGGAGGGTTGCTACAGCACCATTAACATATGAAGAGCTTGAAACAGTCATCGTGGAGATTGAGGCAATACTGAATTCACGTCCTTTAACTCCAATGTCGAGTGATCCTTCTGACCTAACAGCATTAACGCCAGGACATTTCCTAATATGAGAACCACTGACTTTCCAAATAGACAACCAAGCAGACTCATCAAGACTTACACTGTCATCGCGCTGGGAACAAGTCTCCAATTTAAGACAAAAATTTTGGAAACAATGGTCAAATGAATATCTGAATGAGCTCCAACAACGACACAAATGGAAAACTCAGTGCGTCAATCTCAAGGCAGGAGACATGGTTATCGTAAAAGAATATAATGTACCAGTAATGCAATGGCCATTAGGTCGAATCATTAATGTACACCAAGGACCAGATGACACCACATGAGTTGTTGACGTAAAAACTTCCAAGGGCATTTTCAAACGTGCTATACACTGAATCGCCCGTTTACCCATCGATACGAATTCAGAATTAACCACGGCCCCTGATAACGACGATCAAAAAACTAATGTTTCTGATTCAATTGATAACCCGAGGTTAAGAGAAAGAAGACGAATCATCTCTGCTTAACTTTACTTTCATTAATATTTTTATTACCAATAATCTCTAAAATGCCAGTCAAAAATACAAAGTTCGGACCAAAACTTGGAATCCATTTCGAGGAAGTGGGTACAGTCTCTATTTCAACTACTGAATGGAATCTACTAGGATATTACGATTTGGCTACCTACTGGTCAGAAACATTAATTCTTGCCAATGGGACAAATTCGTTAAGAACTCTGCACCATTATGACCATTAATGAATCTTGTCGCAGCATAATCGACCATTTTGAACACATGGAACGTGATATGCAACTAGACAACCTATTGCTTCGAACTAAAAGAGGAGCATTAGATGTTGTCGGCTACGTTGCTCATTCACTATTTGGCATATTGGATTCTGATTATGCTAACCAAATGTCCAACACAATAAGTGAAGTCAAAGAAAACGAGTCATATTTATTGAGATTACTTAAAAACCAAACTATAATTGTTGATTCCACAATTAATATCATGCGACAGTCTCAAATCGCATCTAGGACCAGGTTTGAAAAACTAGAGCAGGAAATTAAACTCTATTCAGCAGAAATGGGCAACATCGGCCAATTGTTATTTCAAATTCATCTTAATCAACAATTTACCTCTGGAGTAGTACAACTAACTCTAATTGCAAACAATCTACAGAAAATACAAATTTCAATCCTTGATACTCTTACGGATAGACAACATGGAAAAATTAGCACATTATTACTTACTCTGGAACAATTGCAAAACGAAGTTAACCAAATCAATCTGCACTCATCGCCTTCGGTATATCTTGCTTCACTAGATTTGCTGCAAATCTTTAAACTTATGATGGTTAAGGGCGGACTTACACGTCAACACGCTATCTTTAAAATAACTATACCATTGGTTGAGCGTGATCAATTCAGAATGTTCTACCTAATTCCTATACCGAATCCAGTGAATAACACCATGGTAGTCATTAAGCCATGCACCACATTTATTGCCATCTCAGCATCCCGCCAACAATACATTCATCTTACAAGATCTGAGCTGAATTCCTGTTACACCATAAAACAAGATGACTTTCTGTGTACCAACACCCAAATCAGATATGATTACGACTCCGAAGTATGCGCATGTGAAATAAATTTATTCAACAATAAAACATCACCGACTTGCATTTTGCAAAAAACAACACCGAATGTTAGATAGATACCTTTGAATAAAAACAATCAATGGTTATATACTACTTCATCTTCCCGGGCCACAGTAGTATGCAACAAGGAAATTATTCCTTCTTCTTAGGAAGGGCTGCCGCTTACTCACGCCTGCCCCAGAATGTATGCTAAAACACGATCTCATCATGATGAATGGACGACAAACCATGGCCAGCACATTGAAATCCTCCTACTCCAGTCTGGGCAAGATGTCGGACCTATCGTTAAAAGAAAACATTCAACCTCTCACGGATCACCATCACTCAACTTCAAAGGGTCTAGAAGATGCATATGCTAAAAATATAAGAGATCGGACACTTCTACAAAAATCACTGGAAGACCACAAAACCATTGAACTTCCCAATAAATTGAAGTCCCATCAGGAGCACAGCTACGCAATCGGATATCTAGCACTGTCGTTCAGCCTTGTCACATTAATCGTTATTTGTCTCAACTACAAGGCCCAACGGACCAAACAAAAACACACAACAATGCCCACCAGAGAAACCAACAAAGATAACTCAGTTGGGTCTGAAACTCTAAACATAACACCCCAACATTTGTTTTTACTCCACATTTATTTCCGTATATTTTATTGTTATCAAACATAATAATGCTTAATCAGAATAAACAATATAGGTCAGTCAGTGAACTCAGTAAAATTATTTAACCAATTTTGACCAACAACACTATTAAGCACTATTACGGTTGGAGACGAAAACACAACAACAAAATACACATTTAACTAATAATTATTTTTCAACATTTTTTAGTTGGAAACAAAAAACACAATAACAAATGCACTATTTAAATTATTTTAGTATTAAGCATTTTTGATCATTCTTAGGTATAAAAACCCCAGCAAAATAAAGAATAAAGCTAATAATAGAGCATAACTTGGTGTTTTATTACTATCATCACCTTGCAAGTTCAAGTGCTTGAAGGGATCAAAGGAATAAAGATTTATGTCAGTACGGATTCATGTGTTCGGGCTGATCAACATTAACTTAATTCCTTCATCAACACAAAACATATATTATCATAACATTGGTAATTAGGAAAGCATGTTATTTCAAACGAAACGAAGAAAAGGATAAGGGAATAGTCATTTGATTCGCAGATAGAATTAAAACAAAAGTTTCCGGAAATTTCCACATCATTATCGACGTTTCCAAGTATTTTCAAAAAAAGAATTCAATCTTGGGTTTCTTGTACCAGAAAAAGATCATTGCGATCGTTGTATATTGTTTCAAAGAAACAAACTATCCAAAACTTTGAATGAAAACTTCGAAAAAAATTATGGAGAACATGCCGTTAAAAAATTAATTGCAAAGTCGAGCATGAAAGAGACAGAGCCTTTAAATCGGAAAAGACCTTAGTATTTGTGTCGACTTAGAAAATGTTTTTACATTACCAAAGGGGCTTTCATATAAGTTAAGCGCGCCCTTACGCGCACGTAAAAAAATTACTTCAGTTGGGCCACCCATGGGGCCCAACTCACCTTTTTAATCGATACACCGCACTTTTAGTTTTTTAACAATTAGTTTTATTTTTCTGTTCCGTACGCTGTCTAGAATTGAACTAACTCATAACCTGCCTTTGCAAGTTAATTTAAATAAAAATAAAATTACAATTTTGCTTACTATAGCTTAACTAATGGGAACCACAACATACTGTGATTGCCCAATAATTTGCGTGTGCAAATATTTGCTTAGCCTAGCTTAAATTAATGAGAACAATAACTTCGTTTTGTTCCCATGATTTCCCAATATAAAGAATGCAGGTGTCATGTTACACTCGTGCCATCGTGATATGTCGTAGACAGAATGGTAGTGCGCGGGGTGTTAACAGCAACACGCGCTGTCCATGGTATTTGCTGAGTCGACGACAGAATGTTGTTTTAAAAAAGGTATTGGGAATATGCGATGTGTTAGCTCCCCCTTCCTTAAAAATCAGCGTCCCGCTGATCAATTTCTACTTGGTTCCAGGTTTCCCGGGGGCGTAAGGGCTGGTATGGTGATGTGACCGAACATTTTCCTCCACAGTAGAGTCAGGAGGATTGACATCGCCACAATACAAAAGAAATACGTTACATTTGACCCGAGAGACAGATTTAATTGACTCCTCAAATTCTGAATGTGCTCAATATTTTTTTCATGGAGTTTGTGTAGGAAATTGATATCGACTCTGTGTGCCTTCTCATATACGCTCGTCAATAATGGGGGAAGGGCTTGAACGTTCGTGACCTTCTCACTCGCAAAGGTCCTTTCCCCGATCGTAATTGTTTCATTGAAAATTTGTATTAGGTACGTTCCATTTAAGTTGACTGTGTTCGTTGCTGATGAAACATTTCCCTTATAATTTGAAATGTACACGAGATCATCTTCGATCTGCTCTATTATACTTCCTCCGTTTGACATGAAGGTACAGTTTGCATTTGTACCCCTCAATATATGCGATAAGCAATCTTCATCCGAGAGTGCTTTTAATTCTTCCAATTTACAGATTGTGACGTTATTAAGTGATGAGCAACCGCCTTTGATTCCATATATGTTTTCCTGACTTACGAGGGCGGTGTTATGTTCCAGATAAAGTTGTCGATTCTGTGATATAGCTGCTCTAAGTATGATTCTATTGTACTTCTTAGGCATCACCTTCGGTATTGACAGTACGTATAATAATGATGTTCCATTCGAAAATATACTCGGCTTCCCATACTCGACAGCTTCAATCTCATTACTATATGGCAGTGACTCGACTTCTGAGATTATCTGATGAATTTCCTCTACATCTAGTAGGTTTGTGTTTACAATGCCACCTTTAGCCAGCTGACAAGCTCTCACGATTTCTTCAATGTCCTCTTTAATAGCCAAAATCTGGTTCAGCGCATCGTGTATGATCTCGTTCGTTTCCGGCACAACGATCTTGTTATTAAATCTGTCGATTAGGTCATTCATTTTTTCCACTAACTCGCTCGTCGTCCCAAATAAATTCTTATTGACGATGTATTGCTGTTCATTATTACTGATGAGCCTCTGTTGGCTTTCCAGCACTTTATTCCAATCTGTTGCATCTGGATTTCCAGCAATCCATTTCCAGGCTGATCCAATCCAGTCTATAGATCTTTTGCCCCTCGAAATACCTTTTATTGTCGCCATTCTGTCATACGCCCGTTGGAGTTGGTACTTGAACACTTTTCTGTCCTTTTCTTCTTTAACGAGAGCAGTAAATACGTCAGCAGTTGTTCGCAGCATCCTCTCGAATTCGTCCAGGTTGATCACATGTACAACGCTGAGATGCCCATTTATAATCCATCCCTCACCATCCTTGATGGTCACAATGGGTGAATGGTATTCGAATACGTGGAAGGCACCCACACAATTGAAGAATAATGCAAAACTTAAAAGGTAAAGGTTAGTGTCATTTATTAGTACGTGTATGTTATAACACAGTCATGGTGCGCTAGATTGAATTGAATTTGCAAACTTATAATGATCTTCGGGAAGAAGTTATTACAGATACAACGTTAGGTATAAAGACCTATTTTTTTTGTAATTCTTCCCAATTCTGGTACGTGTGTAAAAAAAAAAACATAATTATCTTACAATGTTCTTCTATATGGGAAATTATTTTATAATTTTTGTTAAATGATTTTATACAGAATAAACTTATTTCTATTTTTTGTTTTTTTTTTTTTTCTTTTTTTATATAATAAAATTGAATTTATTTTACAATTAAAAAAGATTTTCTCAATTATCTTAAAGGAATGGACTTATTTCTATTTTTTGTTTTTTTTTTCTTTTTTTTCCTTTTTTTTTTTTTATATAATAAAATTGAATTTATTTTACAATTAAAAAAGATTTTCTCAATTATCTTAAAGGAATGGACTTATTTCTATTTTTTTGTTTTTTTTTTTTTTGTAAAATTGAATTATAATTAAAAAAAAAAATTTCCATTCATTCTAAAAAGAATAGACTCAATTCCATTTTCTGTTTTATCATTCCTTTATTTTATAAAAGCAAACATTTATTTCTATCTCTCTCGAAAATTATTTTTATAAAGAGGAATTTCTTTTACAATTTTGTTCTTTCCAACATATTTACTTTTATCCCCTTTTTTGGGGTTATTAAAAAAAATATTTTTATATGTGAATAATCAGAGGTAACTGCAAGGTTTGTTAGGTGTCTTTCACGTGTGATTTGTGGTATTTCTTTCCTGCTGTTGTCCGCAGGGTAACCTTATTATTTTCCAAAACTTTATGCTTCTTATAAAGTGGCCTATGCTTTGGTTTTATCTGTTTATCCCTCACCAAGATGTCCTGACTACCTGCAAAGTCGATTGGGTCCGACCTAGTTCTATTCAGGCGGTCATTGGTCGCTTTCTGATTGTGTTCAATGAGACCCCGAATATCCTCATTACCCTTGTCGCGAAAATTAACCAATTGCTCATAGTTAAATCGTTCAGTCCTATTAAAAAAAATATCGGAAGGCTTTCTCTTAATCACTGAGTGAATGGTATTGTTATAACGATCAACCGCGATGTTGATCATGTCCTTTGGGGAGCCATTCCCTAATTCCCTTAATAAGCATCTATATATTTCAATTAAGGTGGAGTGGAATCTTTCCACTTGCCCATTTACCTCGCTTTTCTGTACCGGCGTAAAGTACATTTCCACCCCTAATGATCTCACGAAATTCAATATAGTGGGCGTCAAGAATCCTCTTTCGTTGTCTGATACAATCATACGGGGTACAGTAAAGTAATGCAGAACTTTGGCCAACTTATGTCTCAGGTGAATCGCAGAACGATTTCTTATGTGGAAAAGTTTAGCGAACTTTGAAAATTTGTCAATGCAGCTGATAAACTTTAGTCCCTGGATTTCAAATATATCGATGTGTAAAATTTCACACGGATATTTTGGAATAGGTATTGGCTGGAGCTTCGGTCTAGTAGGGTGTCTGTCGTACTTATTCATTTTACAGACCTCACAGTTCTTTGTGTACTGTCGTACTAAATTTCCCATGCGAGGAAAATAAAATCTTTCCAAAATTTGTTGACTATTCTCCCTTGGATTTCGATGGGCTCGCTTGTGCTCATCTTCGATTATCCGACAAACTCGCTCGGGGTTAGCAACGTCCTCTACTAATCGTTGAGTAATTCTGATTTTAAATGAGACGAAGTGGCTTAAATAAATTTCGTTCAGTAATTGGATGAAACATTCAGGGATTTTAATACCATTTATGACCCCTGGGTTCAAACACTTTTTCAGTACTTCCGTAAGGGACTGCGAAGTTATTCGATCAATGTCCGCATGGTATCTGTTAAATCCAGGATGTGGTTGAAAACTACTGTACAATTCTTTTCCCTCTCTTATTATAATCTGGTTCCGGAACACATTCAAGGGGACTTCTACATGAGGAATTAAGTCGCTAGCATCCTGTTCGGCGCTATGCATTGTAGCACCTGACAAAATCATTTCTCTTTCCAGGGCCTCATCAGCAGTCATGGTTCCGGATCCAATCTCGGAAGCTGTCATTGTATCATCATCACCTGATGCACTCATTTGGTTTAAGTTGGAACCCAATCGTGAAAGAGCATCAGCCACTACATTCGACTTTCCTGGTTTGTATATGAGTTCGAAGTTATATTCCTCTATCCTGGCCTTCCACCTCTTCAACTTAGCATTATGGTTCTGATTCCCTAACGCGTAAGTCAATGGTTGGTGATCTGTGAAAATTCTAACCTTCTTCGCGCCATATAGGTAGGAACGCAAATTTTCCAGGGCCCACACGATAGCCAGCATTTCCTTTTCGTTCGTAGCGTAATTTTCCTCCGTTTTACTAAGAAAATGTGAGATATACGCAATCGGCCTATCTGACCCCAAACAATCTTGAGATAATGGTTGATGGTTGATCGAAATCAGGGAATGCCAAGACTTCGGATGACATTAACAGGCTTTTAAGCTGGTTGAAAGCTTGTAATGTCTCTTCCGTCAGGGTAATGGATACCTTCCTAGACACATTTGCCCTGATCTGTGCGTTTACGCCCCTGGTAAGGTTCGTTAAAGGTTTAGCGACTTTCGCGTAATCTTTGATAAATTTCCTATAATACGAAGTCATGCCGAGAAAACTTTTTAAGTCCTTTAGCGTCGCGGGTGGAGCCAAGTTCTGAATCGCCTCAACCCCACTTAGGTCTGCTCGTATTCCGTTCTATAACTGGTCAAATAAAAATAGATGCTCCTATAGTTTACTCAGATAAAAAAAATAAAAATTTCCCTTAGAGAAAGCTTTTGAGTACCTCTCTGAAATTATCCTATAACTTTTCAGAAAAATGTCAAGTGATTTCCCAACTGAATCCTATGAAATTTCCCAGAAAAAGGTATTTCCTATCAAATTCTGTTGAAAAGAGTTCTCGCCCACGGCAACTGATCAATCAACACCTTCCTGTAGACAAAAAGCAAGTTCAATTCTTATATTTTCCCAACACGGTTCAACACCCTTGCCTGATTTAAAAATTCTTGTTAAACCAAAAGCAAATTTAGTTGTCAGAATTTTCTCTTCTGATAATTCCTAAAATGAACGTTTCGTATGCTATTCATGCCAAAAATCCCAAACGCAATCTATCCAAATTACAGTTGTTATAAAAATTAGAGCCGTTGTCCACGTAGACATATCCGAAGTTCAGCAAATCGTACAAATTCGAGGGTTGTCCGTTAGTGAATTTTTCCCTAACACATAAGATCTCCCACGTAACCAATTTATACTATCAGATGCCAAAATTGCCAATATCCTATAATCGTACGCATCCGCCGAGTTATTTACCCAATGACGGTTTTTCTCTCGCATTAATTTTAATTGTTCCCCGTGTTTCATATAAAGAAAATCTGTAGTTAATCTAAATTGTCATCAGTACCCTATATTATAAAAAATTTTTAATTTGTTGCTAAGTTATTATTTATTAATGATTTTATAATTCTCCTTATAATTAGCCCCATACTGCAAAATAATAAATAAAATATTATCTCTTTCATGTTTCTCCTTACTATACCCTAATTGGTCCCCGCTTCTTTATATTCCGTAAGTATTTCTTCCGCGCGAGGCGTTTTATCCTAGTTATTAGAGTTATCATTTTTCGCAACCTTTCCCTGTCTTCTTCTACAGTATACAGATTTACTATTGTCTCTAATTCTTCCTCGAGCTCCCGAACATACATTTCGCACAAATACTCCCTTAGTATCAAACCGACAAAAATGGGGATCCAAAAAGGGGTTATGAGTAAAAGGTTCTCTATGTCTGTCAGTTTAGAATTAATAGTCTAGCGGGAGTAACAAATCTAACCAAGCCTAGAAACCAGTTTTTTTACATATATTTTCTTCCTTTATTTTATCAAAGGGTTACACACTGTTTCACAATATACCGTGTCACAAAAAAAAAAGAAATTATAGAAAGAATTCCTTGCACTTACCCTTGAAGCTTTAATTCAATTCTAGGCAACGTTTTTGTTTTCAATATTATTTTTAGTTATTTTAAATTTACGTACTAATTCGCGAAATACATGTGATATCGGTGGGTAAATGAATCTAAAACGGAAAAAATTTAGATTTTTATTCATTTTCATTATTTTTATGTTACGACTTATTTTTAAAGTCTTTATTAGTGTCTTGGCTCATGATTTTTCCTTTCTGTTTTTCACAACACAATTTCTTATTTATTTTTGTTTTCGCTAACAATTTTTCCATTCTAATTGCGTTGTAAAAAATCATTTTTCTGTTTTGTGAGAATTTTCTCTGACAATTTTTTATTTGATTTAGGATAAAAATGCCTTTCCATTTTCACAATTTCGTATTTTTCTATACTTTTTATTTAAAAAAATGCATTTCTAATTTCACAATTTCTTATTTCTCGACAAAAAATAATTTTTTATTGAACATATACCTTACAAAAATATATTTAAAAAATATTTTCTTCCTTTTTCTCTAAAATGTAGATTAGATAAATACGCATACAGAGGTCATCCTTACGTTTCCCTGTGTACATACACTTGCCCATGCAATTGCGCTCATTATTAATTCATTGGGTTTATTAATTTATATTCTTTTAGATGGAGGATCGTGTGGTCCGGTTTCGAGCAGTAAATACTGACGTACTGAGGCACGATTTGTCTCACCCTGCGAACTTTCCAGCTTAAGCTCATAATTACCAGGCGAAAAGGAAGCATTCGTACCCACTGAGTAGTGTAGGTTCTTAAGTTTACTACAACTTGTGAGTTCATAATTCGGGCCCCCTTTAGCCTTTTGTAATATCGCCGTTTGGCGAAGGAGCGTTCTGAAGCAAAGTTTCGCGTTTTTCATAAGGAATTAGTTTTTATTTTTATTATTGTAGTGACATAAAAATTTTTTACGCACTGGAGGGCCTGGAGTTCAGGATCGCAGCACGCTGGGACTTATTCAAGTCCCATATTGGTCACTTTTTTATTATTATATGGCAAGAATGTACACTTACCCATCTCCGAGGGGAAATCCGAAGGATACTTCGTTTTTCAACTTTACACATTTCAAAAAATTTATTTTTCGCACTTCCTGGGATTTTAACCTTCCTTTACAATCGCAAAAGGGTTTCCACAAAAATATTTGATTTTTCATCCCCGGAATTTTACTTCCTCAGGGAATACTTCTTTCAAATTTACCCTTTTACATGGCTTACACCAAATTTAAGATTTTATCTCAAATTAGTAATTTTCATTTTTAATTCCACATTTACACTCTCATAGCTTGAAAAACTTTCCAATTCTCATTATTAAATTTCAAAACTAATTAATTTTCAAAAAAGAAATTTTTAAATTTCACATTTACACTCTCATAGCTTGTTAAACTTTTTAATTCTCATCATTATTAAATTTCAATCTTAAATTTTTCCATAACTAATTAAGTTTGAAAAAAGAAATTTTCATTTTAAATTTCACATTTACACTCTCATAGCTTGTTAAACTTTTTAATTCTCATCATTATTAAATTTCAATCTTAAATTAAGTTTGAAAAATGAAATTTTCATTTTAAATTTCACATTTACACTTTGATAGCTTGTAAAGAAATTTTAGGTTGAAAAAGGGAGTTTTTTTCTTAAAAAAAATTTTTCTTTATTTTTTATTTTTATTTAAAAAAAAAGGATTATTATTTTTTTTTTCATGAGCCAAGCACAGAAGGATCCGGCACATCCTTTTCATTTCGCGATTGGCCGGTCCCTGCTCGGGCGCCAGTTAAGCGCGTCCTTACGCGCACGTAAAAAAATTACTTCAGTTGGGCCACCCATGGGGCCCAACTCACCTTTTTAATCGAAACACCACACTTTTAGTTTTTTAACAATTAGTTTTATTTTTCTGTTCCATACGCTGTCTAGAATTGAACTAACTCATAACCTGCCTTTGCAAGTTAATTTAAATAAAAATAAAATTACAGTTTTGCTTACTATAGCTTAACTAATGGGAACCACAACATACTGTGATTGCCCAATAATTTGCGTGTGCAAATATTTGCTTAGCCTAGCTTAAATTAATGAGAACAATGGTATTTGCTGAGTCGACGACAGAATGTTGGTTTAAAAAAGGTATTGGGAATATGCGATGTGTTAACTTATATTTTAGTATTATAAGAGAAAACTTTCCGTTTTGAGAATCAAAAGAATCAAACATAACTTACTGCGCTGTTTGGAACGAGGTACACAGCGGTCGTTCAGGCAATGACATGGTCGCGATGTCGGAAAAATTTTACACCAAATACTTAAGGATTTTAAAAAAGTTAAGCATTGCATCTTGTGGAGCGACTACTGTCCGCCTGTCTGTCCATATAAACTTTGTAATCCTTGTATTGTTCTGTCCGTCGAGCTGTCTACACTTTGGTTTATATCACTTGTCTCTTTAAACTAGTTTCTGCCGTTCTATTTTTTGTGTCGTGATACAAATTTTATCAATATGAAAATAAATCTAAAATCAAAATGAATTTTGCAAAAAAAAAAAGAAAAACCTTACATTTAAATAAAAGAAACAATAATAACTAAACCAACAAACTAACACAGTTATTACACCCAACACATCAACAACATGGAGGTGTTATTTTTTTTTTTTATTTGATGCCAGGTATTTTTCGTATTGACTTTTTAACATACACGGATTTAGATCGAATTTTTTCTCTGTGTATGCCTATATTTGCTTTCATAGGACATACGTTTTCGCCTTATGTGAGACCCAGGTAAGTGGAGGTGCTGATCTACAGGATTTTCACATTAATGGTTATCACCTTCCATCTCTTTTTTATTTTTCATAGGGCTTGTTATGTACATTCGCGATAATGTTGTGTACTAGTATCAGCAGCATCTTAACCATAAAGATGCAGAATTTAACTAACTTTGGGTTAAATTGAAAATCAGACCACGCATTTGTACTTTGGGTTTTTATACAGAAGCCCAAACAGAGAGAGGGAGTATACCTATAATAGCTTCGACGCCCTTTCTAAATCCGTATCTAGAATCCTAGAGAGTTGCCCTAGTAGTGAAATCAAGGTTGCTGACGATTTTGATATTCACAATTCTTGGTTTCACCATTCGAGTCAAGCTACTTCCGAAGGCCGTTACGTTCAGCTTTTCGCGGTGCATAACCACGCAGCGCAACAAGTGAATAAGCCGACACATATTCCGTGCACTAAAGGGCAACGACAAAATACTCTAGACCTTTTTCTCACTTCACATCCTGGGGCCTAATTTTCGCAGTCGTGATCGAAATATTTCTGTACCGAAGTTTATTTCGATAGTGTAAGCTAATTTTTTTATTCGTTACGAAAGGAAACGATTTATTGTTTCAGTATTGCAAAAGACGGAAATAAATATGTATTACAACACTGCTTAAATGTAACACATTAAAGAGAAAATGTAAACAAAAAACATATGCTTATTATGCAATTGAAAAGAAGTGACATTAAAACAGAGTGAAATATTAACAAATTGATTTAACTTTGATTTTTTTATTCGTCATCTTCCGATTCGGTCGTAAAGGAGAGATTCTTATCTCGGATGGTAATGGCAACTTGTATACAGCTCCAAATACATTCAACCACATCTCGAAGTCAGACAACGAAACGAGAACCATAAATATGTTATTATTGAGATCTTTGCTGGGTCCCACCAGATATCTTATATAAATTGCATTAATATAAAGTCATTTAAATTCTTTGGCTATCTCATACGGTTTTAAAAAGTCTAGTGTACTGAAATCACTTCAACGTTTACAGAATAAAGTTCTTAAAATAGTAGGTAATCTTCCAGTTTTGCACTCAACTTTTTCCTTATATCATGATATATTTTAATCGGTTTTACCAATATATGACCTTTACAAGTTGCAGCTTTCTATTGTATGTTTTCAAGTTCATGCATAATATTGGACACCATACAGTACAGTTTTCAAGTAACTAACACTCATATAATACCAGAAATAATATCAACTTAGCGGTAGCTAGATGCAGATTGGAAACAACCAGACAACGAGTGGAACATATGGGTAGTCGTGAATTTAACAATTTACCGCAAAGTTTAAGATGTATATATAGAATTTCTATTTTTAAAAAACAAGTAAAAAGATACTTATTTGAACAATTAGATGATTTAATTTTGTAAATAAAAATTTTCTTATTTTATTATTATTAAACAATATTTTTTTTTTGTAGTTGTTATTTAGTTTTTAATATTGTAAATATTTACTTTTGCCAACTCGCCTCAATAATGCCTTTATGGCGCTGAGGCTTTGAAATTGTAATGAATTATTATTTTGAAATAACTATATACTAAAACAAATGGTTGAAGACGCATGATCAATTTTTTTCGGGGTATTAATTTCAATTTGCTGAAAAAACTTTTGAAACTTAGTTTTTAAATATTTTTTAAGTCATCGACTAGCATTTAAAG
This sequence comes from Cordilura impudica, assembly GCA_963682025.1. Classification (NCBI taxonomy): domain Eukaryota; kingdom Metazoa; phylum Arthropoda; class Insecta; order Diptera; family Scathophagidae; genus Cordilura; species Cordilura impudica. The sequence continues at coordinate 215,392,686 of OY821520.1, forward strand.
CGTACGGTAGTTTTTCTTATCCCCTCTTTAATTGTTTATTCATATAAAACTTGCTATACATTTTCTTCTTCTTGCATACATGAGTAATTTTATTTATTTTTTCTATTATCGTGCATTTTTATAAAAAAAAATAAATACATATATTTTAAGCAATTAAACAATGGCTCCGGGTCCTCTGGACAAGTTCTCTGACAAGAGGTTTCATGTGCTGGGTGATTTTATTGAAAATCCTACTGGGAAACCAAACGAATTCCCTGATTTACCAAATCTAATAACCAAAAAAATAATCCGAAATATGTAGTAATATCAACCAACAAGGATATAAAATTATCACAACTCAGTCCATTCGCCATCTAAAAATGTGTAGAAGGTATAAGCACTGAATATAACTCTATATCTTTATTACTTTATGGGAGTATGCTTATTCTTACCCGAAATACATGTGTTGCTTATAAATTTTTAAGAACTAAATCACTGTCAAATCTGTGTGCAATTTCATGCAAACTTCATGGCACCTTAAACTCCGTTAAACGTGTGATCTATGCACCATGTTAATACATATCCCAGAGTCAGAAATTATTCATGAAATGAAAGACTAAGGAGTGATTGATGTATATAAATTCAAGACCGGGCGAAGACGATAAAACTCGCAAACCAACTGGAAAAAATATTCTTACGTTTGATCGCTACCGCTTACCCACGTCAGTAGACGTGGAATGGTACAAATGCAAAGTGGAGCATTACTTTCTCAACACAATGATGTGTAAAAACTGCAAACGATTAGGCCACGCAAACGTTGCAAAGGGAACACCTAACTAGGATATTTCTATTCGGGATTTGTCTGAAATTATTTCATCTTTCAATCAACGTTTATCAATATTGATGTCTCTTTCTGCTCTCGACAACTCCTTCACATAAGCTCTTGGTCCATCTTAGACGATCTATATAACAGTGATCATTTTCCAATTAATATTTCCATTAAATTGACTCAACAATGTTACGCCCCAATAAAAACAAATAAATTTCAAACGTATTTAGCGTATTGATCAAACTATTCCAGGAAAGCTGAGCAAGAAATTTCTATCAGAAGCTGTCACAGTAACCAAATCTATACTTGTCGCAGCAAGCCTCCATATTCTTCAATCAAAATACAACTTAAACAACAATAAAACCGGCAGAGCTCTAGTTCCATGGTGGAATTCTACTCTATCAAATTTACGCAAACTCAAGATGATAAAATGGTAAAGTTCCAAAGCGAATCACAACCAAAATAACTTTATTTCATACAAAAAAAAAAAAGTAATGCAAAATTCCGAAGAGAGCTAAAAGTAGCAAAATATGATAGCTTTGAAAAGTTTCCTAAAACAATTAACAGAAACACCCCCATTGCTGAAATATGGAACAATATTAATAGAATCACACGAATGTCTTCACCAAGTGTTCTGTCCGTGGTGCTGTCTACACGTTTTTATGTTACTTGTTTCGTGTGAAACTAATAAAAAAAAATTGTCGCGAAACAAATTTAGTTATTTATTAATATTTCTTTATTTAAAAAAAATATAAATCAAAAAAAAAAATAAATTTAAATAAAAATAAAATAATAAAAACAAATCTACAAAAAAAAATAAACACTCCAATACAATAAAAATAAAAACATACAATCTTAATAAAAGAAACATTCCAACATATAAATAATACACAAGCCAAACAAAATAAACCATAAAACAATATTTGAAAACACCCAACAATAACAAACTAACACAGTGCAAAAAAATCAACATTAAACCAAACCAAGCAAAAACAACCAAACAACATACCCCCCAAAAAAAAAACAACAATAACAAACCAACTCACACAAGAAAAAAATCAACATATTATTACACTCATCACATCAGCACTTCAACAAATGCATTTTTTTTAAATACTCTTTTTGTCTCTGCAATATGATCAAGCAAATGGATTTTTTGCTTACGACGATCAGTGTCATTGTTGTTGTTTAATACTCCTTTTACTGTTTTTCCCTTTTCTACATAGTACAAGCAGCTAGTATCTGTTTTGTTATTGGGTTAATTAGTGATGAAGGCATAGTACTGATCGCGATTAATCGTTTCAGCAATAAAGCAAGTACTTGCTCTTGTAATATCGTAAGGAAAATTGACTTAATTTTATTTTATATGATGTTAGGCATTTTTCGTATCGACTTATGCAACATGCGCGAACTTTGATAGAATTTTTTCTCTGTATATGCCCACATTTATTTCCATCGGCCGGATGTTTTCGCCACAGGATTTTCACATACCTGGGTATCATCTTCTATCCCTTTTTATTCTTCATACGGGCATTGTTATGTACATTCGCGACAACGTTGTAGTGATGCAGAATTTAACTCACTTTGGATTAAGTTCAAAATCAGGTAACACATTTTGCACTTCGGGTTTCTATATAGAAGCCCAAACACAGAAATGGAGCATACCTATTAAGGGTCGAGAACCTTTCTGAATCCATATCAAGAATCCTAGAGAGTTGCCCTAAAAGTGAAATCGTTGTTGCCGCCGATTTTAATATTCACAACATTTCTTGGCTTCACCATTCGAGTCAAACAGCTCCCGAAGGCCGTTACGTTGAGCTTTTCGCGGCACATAAACACCTAGCTCAACTAGTGAATCAACCAACGCACACTCCGTGCATTGAAGGGCAACGACATAATACTCTCGACCTTTTTATCACTTCACACCCTGATAAGTATGACAAATATGAAGTGAAAATATTTGCACCTCTCGGTAATGCGAATCACTGCACCATTTCCGCATCCTTTTCGCACTCTGTACATCAAAGTATTTCAGCACCAGCTATGAAGCGCTCAGTTTTTATTTACGAAACGTGTCATTGGGCTGAGCTCAACGATTTCTTAAAGCATTTCAACTGGAAACTTTGTTTTCTAGAAAAAATATGGATGGTCCTGCGAAAATTGTGTAAAAATTAATAGTGTTTGGTATGCGATTATTCATTCCATCAAAGCACATTTCAGCTAAAGTTCTTTCTGCTCCTCGGCGCAGTAAGAGCTTTTGGTCATTTATAAAAAGAGTAAAGAATAATGCTAGTTCTGCTATCCCAACTCTTATAATGAATGACCAAATATTCATGGAACCGGTTGATGAGACTAACCATTTAGCTGAACTTTTTGCAAAAAATTCGTTTCTGCCGGATAACGATCAACCACTGGGGCCGGATGGTATGCCAGCACTGGTGCTGAAACAGTGCTCTTCGATGCTAGCTAGTCCATTGGTCAACCTTTTCAACCGTGCGAGAGTCTTTCCATCTTGCTGGAAGGTTGCTAATGTCCAACCGATCCCTAAAAAGGATGAGGTTAACAAAAAAATATTGCTCTAAGATCCAAATTATCAGCTAGCTTTGGTTTATGTCATAGCTTCTATATAAAGCTGGTTCCCGTTCTTCATCTAAATCTATCAAAGAACACAAATATTGCATAGATTGGTACATTTTTCGACCTAATCCCCATATAAAAATAGCAACCAATGCCACTAAAATTTGGTTTACTTGTTATCTCTATCCAATTAGTTGGACCTTAGACCCTTTCTCTAAATTATAAATTGACTTAAAGAGTCCTAGGTCAATTCTGTAGGTTTATTTTAGGGCGTAATTGTATTTTGAATTAGCAAGAAAACTTTGAACGTGATCCCTCAACATTTAGGAAAATTAAAATTATGTCAATATTACATCGAAGGTGCGATATGTATAAGCATTTGAAGTCACGAAATATGTCCTTTGTAATTGGTGTAAAAAAAATCGTGTGGAATGTAATTTTAAAGGTTTTTTGTATTTCTAACAAAACCTTAAAGATTTCAATATCTTAAATACTTTAAAAGATAAGGGAAATTATCACTTTAGTCAATTTGTATAATTTTTTCATGTTATAAAGTGCCATATTTCCGGAATCACGGGGTCATGATACCCAAGATACCTACCAAATTTCCTCAAATTCACTGATGGTGAGGAAAATTTATCAGCTGATTTAAATAAATTCTTCTTTACATTTCTATTGGAGAAATTTTCAGAAAATTGATTTCAGAAATTATCAAATTCTTAAATACAATTGCAAATAGTTTAGTATAACATAAACAAGTAAGGAAATAATAGTCGGTCTACACCGTCTATGCGATACCCTATACCATGCGTTTATGGAATTGGTCCAACTAATGGGGTATAGAAAATAAGCATAAACCAAATCTGAGTCGAATTTTTATTAACTTTTTTCCCTGCAGATCTGAAAAATTTCATATCGAATACTATGTTTACATGGGGACTGGCTCGAAAATTGGACTGATGCTAACCGTATTTGGTGGTCACTTATTTTTGCAAAAACATATACAAACCAAATTCGAGAAAAATCTGTGCACTATTTTTTTCTTTGATAGGTTTATATGAAGATCGAGGATCAGCTTTATTTTGGATTACTGATTAATGTATGTAATAAACTCACACAAACCCAATTTGACCGAAATCTATATGATACAGTACATTTTTACACTTCATTGCAAACGGTCGAACTTTTGATCGCGCTGCAGTGGAAATCAACTAAAAAACCATAGTGCCATAAAGAAAAAAAAATTATAAATCCAATTAATATATACATACCATTTATAACATTACTACTAATTTTCCATATAGTGGTGTTTCCAAATATACCAAAAAAATGAGTATAACATAACATTGGAAAATGCAAAAAAAAAAATAAATAAAAACAAAGTTTGATTATATGCTTTGTTTTATTTATTTTACTAAGAGCGTATGGACTCTATAAACTCTCAACAAGATGTGAGAAGGTAAACGGCAGCAATGCATACATAACTATACACGGAGATGTCAACATGCTAAACAAAATAACTGATCCAATTTACAAAAAAAATTATCTTACTGCTAAACCTAACGAAAGAGCGCGTTCCTGCTCCCCTTCACTCAGTTGTGAAAAAATCAATGTTAATGTAGATCCAAGAGCAGTAAGTACTGCTTGCTTTGTTCAAAAAAATTATGATTTTGCCAGTAATGTCTACTCAGATACTATCTACCCAACAAAGACTAAACAGTGGTTCCCAACCTAATAACGAGGTTCTCCGTGATTAATGTAAGTTACCCAAAAATAATACAATTCAAACCGGTGTGGCTCGTTATATTACTATAACTAGCAAGCGTAAATCAAGTCCACCTTATGGCAATTCAGCCAATTCAAATGCCAACGAGCAACCTTCAACCAGTAGACAAGCCAATGAAAATAGGTTTGCCTTACTGGATATTGATAACTCAGCTAATCAGAATTGCTCAGGTGGTGCTCAACCCACCTCAACTGTCAGGCCCCACCTATATTTCTCCAAGAAGCTACCTCTAGCGCGCTTGTTTCAACCCTAACTAGTATTATCGGTAATAACAATTTCCATGTAGTATCTATTAAGGGAAGATTAATAGAAACCAAAATGCAGGTGTACAATGAAAAAAATTACCATGTAGTTTCAAATTATCTTATTGAGGCCAAAAGAAATTTCTACACATACCAGCTGAAAAGTAGCAAAGGCTTGTCTTTGGTTATCAAAGGAATAGAATCAAATATAAATCCCGATGAAATTATATCAGCCCTACAGTAAATTGGTTGTGAAACAAAATCAGTAATTAACCTTTTAAATAAAAATAAGTTTCCCAACCTATATTGTTGAAAACTAAAACAAATCTTAAATTAAACTGCTTTTAATGAGCGTTTATTCACTGCGAAAATACATTAATTAATTAAATATATAAAAAATAAAAATAACTTACAATTTTAGGTATATTAGATACAACAGTTTTCAACTAATTGACTTTGTCAAATATTTAAAATTAAAAATTAGAAACAAAAGTATAAATAAACCAACAAACAAATAGCGATATATATAAAAAGAATAATTAACATATGTTGAAAGTGGAGCTGGTTCCTTACGTCTCAAAGCTGAAAAGAAACGAAACCCACCCAATTTACAATGTAAGATATCAGTTGCATCGCAGGATACAAGTAGAAGAACCTCACAAAAGAATTGGTCCTGTACAGTGTGCAAACCATCAGGAGTTTGAACATACAAAGTCCTACTGTACTCTACGTTCAGTACGCGTTGCTTCTGGTGATTTTCACCAAGTTAAGGAATGTAAATTAAATAAATTGGTCCAAGAAGATAGGGAAAAATAAAATGTGGAAATTGTGGTGGTAATCACACCGCAAATTATAGAGGTTGCCGAGTATATATGGAACTCAAGAAAAGGTTACTCCAAAGTTTTATAAGATATCAGCCTCCCAACATACATACCTCAAAATTTTATAACTAGAAATTCTACCCTTAATCCTGTCACACCAGGTATTTCATATGCAGGTATACTGAGAGGTGATCAGACTCAGAATACACCAAACCAATCTTGCACATACTTTCCAGCAACAGAATGCAGACATTTCTCTCAACAACGCAGGCCTTGAACCCACAATGAATGCATTGTTTCAATCAATGAATTCCTTTATGAAAACATTACAATCTACCTACGCAGGGCCAAATGCTGCAAATCCTCATGGCACAAAAATGAGTGTACTGAAGATATGTATGTGGAATGCTAACGGTGTAAACAAACATAAGCCCGAATTAACCAATTACTTGTCCGAAAAGGACATTGATATAATGCTCTTATCTGAAACACACTTAACGAATAAATATAATTTCTGTATACCAGGATATACTTTTTACAAAACTAACCACCCTGAGGGTAAGGATCATGGAGGAACTGGTGTCTTAATTACGTCTCGTATACATTATGCCCGAGAAGGATATTCGAAAAACTATTTGCAGGTAACTTCAGTAACAATATCTGCTTATCAGCTATTTATTGTCCGCCAGGATTTTCAATAACATCAGCTCAATTTAGCGATTTCTTTAAAGCACTGGGGGAAAAATTCCTTGCCGCCAGCGGTTACAATGCTAAACTTCAATACTGGGGCTCCCGTCTCATAAGCCCACGAGGAAAGTAACTCTATAATGTCTTGTTGCAACAATGGGACCTCGGCTTTATCTCATTAGGATAACCTACACACGATTTAAAGAAAAAACCAGATCTCATAGATTTTGGTATAACTAAGCACATTAGGAGATATATCATATGGGCGGAGTCAAGATCAGATCTCTCTTCGGACCACTCCCCTGTCATATTCTGCCTTCAACAGGATCCCATTTATAATCCTCAAGACTATTAAATAACCTCACCAAAGACAAATTGGTTAAAGTTTCGCAAATATATATCCAGTCACATTGACACCAACTCTTCCCTAGTAAATGAAGGGAGCACTGACATTGACTTTAAATTGCACATGTGTAATTCAATGTTAATAACTGCTGCGGAGGTTGCCACTCCTATTTATAGTACAGCCCTAAATTGCCGACACACGATAATCAGCAGGTAAATAGAAGAATTAGTGCCAACTAAGAGACGCCTTAGAAGAGAGTGGCAAGCCCATCGATCCCCTGCATCAAAGTCTAGACTCAATCTAAATGTAAAAAAACTAAGAGAAGCGCTGAGACAAGTCGAAACAAGAAATCTAAAGACTTATCTGGAAAATCTTTCTCCTGACTGTTCTAAACATCATTCTCTATGAAAAGCAATAAAAAAATATAAACCGCCAATTGTAGGCGAATTCCCACTTAGGCTATCTAGTGGTAACTGGGCACGTAGTGACAAACAGAAAGCTGAAATATTTGCTGAGCATTAAGTCTTGTTTTTGAGCCAACTCCATGCACAAATGGTTAGAAAATTCCTGTACATACTTACCTCCGATGAGCTTTGTAATGTTATCAAGAATGAACTAGATATTTATTAAAAAAGCGCCCGGGTGTGACCTTATTTGCCCAAATATGATAAAGGGCTACATGTGACAGCAATGAAATGCTACAGAATGGCTTCTTTCCGAACTCTTGGAGAAAGTCACAGATTATTATGATCCACAAACCTGTTAAAGACAAAACACTTACTTCATTCTACAGACCTATAAGTCCTTTCATTGTCTATCTAAACTATTCGAAAAATTGCTCTTTGCAAAAATTATGCCATATCTCACCCAAATGATGTCATACTGGCCAAATTGAACAAACTACCCCCGAAATTTAAGAAATTAACTGAAGAACATAACGCACATTCAAGAGTAATTGATAGATTAAATAGGGAAATATTTAGATTAGCAAACGAGGGATATTTCACCAATGGAGTGGAAGATTTTAGACCACCAGAATTTAAGACCGAGGAAGCAAGATCAATGGAGAACTAACTATAATATGAACCTCTACTCCCTCGAATGGCCGGTAAAATGTCATAATAACATATGAATCCTTGCACTATCAGATTATGAGTGACAAATGGGAACTTATCATCGGCAACATACAATATTTTTATGAAGATTTCAAAAATTCATATAAATGTATCAACAAGAATACATATATAAGAAATGATACTATAAGGAAGCACTTAAAGACATTAATAGATAATTATAATAACAGAGCGAGACTAGTTTCAAAATATAAACTAAATTATACGAAAGAAATTTGAAATTAGTTATTGATATATATTGGGATGTTCGAGATAGATTATTGAAGATATGTACCAAATATGGTATAATGGAAAATATTCCATACGCGTATACGGTATAGATTAACTTGGACACAAGTAAAATAATTTTAATAAATACAAAACTAAGTTCGGAACAAGTTGAAGGAGAAGAAATAAGACATAAGTGACACTGACACAAAAGAAAAAGCTAGAGAGATTTATAAAAGAAGTTACCAATGAGGTAGGAAATAAATATGGCGCAAACAGTAGATCAATTTGTGGATACGGCATCCATATTCATTTCCGACTACGATGGAGACATGAAGAACTTACAGAGCTTCATTTATGGCCTAATAATGATTGATCAACTAAAAGGGACTCATGAACTAATCGCAGCCTTATTGATTAACCCATTATGACCCGAACATAGATCGGCTAGTACGATATTGATAAAATTTTGATATGTGTGCCTATTAGTCCATAGAAGTTGAAAGAAATAATTTTTATGATATCTGCCCGGACATCTGAGATATAGCATGGGTATTTAAATACCCGACGGGCCATGGTGTGATATTTTCGCTTCGACTTATTTTTTGACGTTTTCCTTCCTTTGTCATATCAGTGGTGGTCATTGTATACTGTGCACGCTAAATAAGAGCTTTAATTGCGTAAAAAAATGGTAAAAATCAGAAAAAAGTTAGTATACATAAATTCTAGCTACTTATAACAATTGTCGTAAAGGTAAAGTTTTGGCTTAGGACACATGTTCTTATTGGTCACATCGGGATCCGGAAAGGCTAAAACAAATTAAACAACACACTGTTACGTTTGTCAACTTTTTCACAAGTCACAAACTAATGACTCGTTTATCGCACGATGGATACTTCGCTTTGGGAACTGTTCGTGATAATCGAACCATTGGTAAATATCAAAGAAATGCGAAACAAGCCTCGCGGGACATCTGACTTTCGTTTAGATACGAACAGTTCTATACTCGCTGTGTGTTGGAACGATAATGCTGTCAGTCATTGCTATTTGGTCTATCGATTATGATTTTTGCAGTTATTTCCGTCAATACCTTATGAAATTTCCTAAGGCATACACCAATGGCCCGCGCGAAGAGGTACGATCGAAACCAACGAAAAATGATTACAGTTGATCAGCCTCATTTGGCCAGTCGATATAACCATCGCATGGTTATATCAATCAGTAATTATCGAATTAGCACTCGGGGAAAGAAGCTGTATTGGCCGTTGATAACGCATGCATTAGCCGCGGCTATGTTAAATACGTGGAAATTACTTTTTCGAATTCCAAATGGAGGTGTTCGAATCGATTACCATCATCCGGGTAATGTTTCGGCCCCAGGAAATGCGTCGTGTTCGTATAGATAATTTCATTGGAAAACTCGTTGCCCGCAATGTGGTGTCAGAAGCGAATACGGTTGCTTGAAGTGTATAGTGTAAGAGGGGGAGTGTCGCCATATAGTGTAGGTGGGACGCCAGCTAGGATCACCAAATAATATAAGAATCGCTGGACCGTTATATAATGTATGCCTTGTAGCAATCTACGTACATAGTGGCATTTAAATTGAATATAGTGTATGTATGGTGTATAAAAGGACACTAAGATTGGGTGAGAACCGGACCAATCCCAGGAGGAATTTTGTCAAGTGCTTTCCTCAAAGCAGTTCCCGTGTGCACGCTAGATGCACTTTTTTAATGTTTTACAGAGATAGCACGTAGGCAGATTATGCCAATGTTTAAACCCTTTGGCAGAATATGCCAGTAAAAAAAAGGAAAATCTCTGTTTGTTTTTAATTATAAGCCTTTCGAATCAGAATTATAATTGATTATTTAGTTGAAAATGCTGGTCTTTTATATCATTATAATATAATATTTTTACTTCATTTAAATAATAGTCTTCTCTTTTCTTTACATTCGCATATTACAAATTCATTGATTTTTGAACGTTGGGCTCAATAGCCACAGAAAACGTTCAATAATCAATTTAAATTTTTCCCCTCAAAATTTGAGTGACATTCCTATTTGTCATGGGTTATTGATACAATTTGAATTTTCACAAATTTGTCACTTTGCATTCCAGTGGTATTTAATTACATAATTTGTGGTATGCGTTGAATGAAAAGAAAAGATATGCAAAAAAAGTAAATAATTGTAAACAAATAAATACAAATAAATATGTGTATGTGCATATAGTAAACTAAAATAAACAAAAAAATATAAACAAATAAAGATGAATAAATGAAATAAATAAAGATAAATGAAGATGTGTGTAACATCATCACACCCCTACCCTTAAGATGAAATTTATGGGTTTTACAAAATTCATGAATTTCATTACTTAAAATAAAAATGTTATTTTTTTGTCTCTCTTAAACTTAGTGGTTATTCTAATTTTGTTTTTGTGATATAATATTATATAAAAAAAAAATTTAATAAGTAATTTCTATATCTAATTATTAACAATATAAATAAGTAAGTTCACTATGTGCTCTTATGTGTAGTAATTAACAATCTATACAATTTTGCATTTCCATTTACGTTTATATAATTTTAAAGTATTATTATGATATAATTTCATATTTCCTTTTACATCTAAAACTGAAATTTCATTTTCAGTATTTATAATTTCATATGGACCATGAGTAGGACAAGTATTTTTTGTCCTATTTTCATATTTTACTAATACTAAATCTCCTTTTTTAAAGTTGCTAACATTAGTGTAATTATCATATTGTATTTTTCTTTTCTCTTTTGCTACTTTAATTAATTTTTTAGCTCTATCTAATGCCGTTGCTATTTTAGCTTTGAACTCGTATGCATAATTTTCTAGATTATAGACTGGCTTCTTATCTGTAACTTTGTCTGTGGGTAGTCTCGCTAATTTTCCAAACACTAACTCAAAAGGTGTGCACCCTGTATCTACGTTTGGAGTTGTGTTATATGCAAATGTGTAATATTGAATCCAACAATCCCATTTCTCATTTTCCGTGGAAAATTTCTGTTCTATTTTTAACATGTCGCATATTTCTTTCAGTAATTGGTTAGCAAATTCCGTACCTCTGTCAGATTTCAAGATTTTAAAAGTACCATATTTAAGTATGCATTGTTCCACTAAAACCTGAGCTATGCTCCTAGCTTCCTTTGTCTCCATAGGATATGCTATGACATATTTGCTTAAATCGCATTGTAGCGTGAGAATGTACCTATAATTATTCGATAACCTAAGTGGACCTATCGTATCGATAGAAATTGTCTCAAAAGTATTTTCTGGCGTGTCAGTAATCCGCATTTTTTCCTTTATCTTCCTATTTTGCTTGTTTTTTAAGCATGAATCACAATTATTAATGTATTTCTTAATCATCTCGTTCATATTTTTCCAAATGTATCTTTGTTTTAATCTTAATATGGTTCTTCTGATTCCTTGATTTCCTCCTATCGGACTTTCATGATATTCTTTAATTAAATTTAATTGCATGTCTTTATCTACTATTCTCTGCAAATGCTTATATAAAATAATATTCAAATAAAGATTCTTTAATCTTTTCAACATTTTATTATAAATAGACGTGTAGGTTTCCTTAAACCTTTTCATTGACACGTGTTCAAATATTTCATTATCTACTGATAATGCGAGATCTCGTATCCGATTTTTATTCATGTAAGTAATTAATTTCTCCATAATCACGTCTAGACATGTAGGAATATCGTTAAAACCTATGATAAAATCATCTTGAACTTTATTAATTTGACCGAATTCTAACTTCATAGAAAACATCATTTTGTGCACCTTATTAACATCTGAAATGGACGTACATTCCCATATATGAATATCTTTAGTACTGTCACTATTTTCAGGAATTAAATCTTGCCTTGCTTACATGCTTCTTGTGATTGGTAGTAATTTCTTGTTGATTGCCTCTTCATTACTTGTGGGAATCATTGTCTTTAGAATATCAGAATTAATTTGAATTCTCGATAAGGCATCTGCATTGGTGTTAATACTGCCTTTTTTGTAAATTATGTCAAAATCGTAATCACATAAATCCAATCTAATTCTCGTCAGTTTAGAAACGAGTGGTCTATGATCTGTTACTACTGTAAACTTTCTACCATACAGGTATGGTCTGAAAAAATTTATGGACCAATGAATAGCTAGTAGTTCCTTTTCTATTACGGATTTGTTCAAATCGTGTTTCTGAAGAGATTTACTTGCGTATGACATTGGTAAATCGTTACCATCGTTATCTTGCGAAAGTACAGCTCCTAATGCATAGTTCGATGCATCCGTTGTAAGTACAAATGTCTTAGAAAAATCTGGATATTGCAAAACAGGGGGTTTAATTAACTTTAATTTTAGAGTTTCAAATGATTTTTGGCATTCGTCAGACCAAACGAATATTTGACCTTTCCTTAACAGATTATTCAAACATTTAGTCAAATCTGCAAAATGAGGTATAAATCTTCTATAGTAATTACAAAATGCCACGAATCGTCGAACTTCATCCGCATCTTTTGGTACGGGATAATTTTCAATTGCATTATGTTTTGCAGGATCAGATTTTATGCCGTCTTTGGTTATTAAGTGTCCTAAATAAACGACATCAGATTTCAAAAATACACATTTACTTGCGTTTAGTTTCAGATTATATTTCCTCAATCTTTCAAAAACATTAATTAGGTTCTCATTATGATGTTTTAAACTACATCCAAAAATAATGATGTCATCTACGTAAAGAAAAGCTTTGCTATCTAAACCTGAGAGTGCGATAGTTAACATTCGCTGGAAACTATTCGATGAAATTTTTAATCCAAATGGTAATCTTTTAACTTGATAGTGGCCATCTGCTGTTGAGAAAGCGGTATGATGTCTAGAATTTTTATCCAACATTATCTGATGAAAAGAGCTAGTCATATCTAAAGTCGAAAAATAATGGAAATTTATCATTTACTAATTTTCTGTTAAGTTGTCTAAAATCAACTACAAGTCGCCATTTCATTTTGTCCCCATCGTCCTTCTTTGGAACAACAAGTAATGGTGAGTTGTAGGCACTAGTGGAATTTTCTATTATATCGTCATCAAACAGTTTTTTAACCCGTTGATTAATTTCCTCTATCTGTGTCTGTGGCAAACGATAATTTTTTATATACACAGGTGTTTTATCTGATACAGTCAAATGTTGAGTATAAAAATTATTAGCTGATAGTTTGTCTCCTTCTAAATGAAAAATGTCAGAATATTCTTCAATTATCTCATTTAGAGAATTTTTAGCATTATCATCTATACTATCAATATTCAATGTGTCTAATAATTTTTCAAATCGTTTTCTTTCTGTATTAGTAAAATTTTGTTTATTTCTAGTTATACATATATAATCAGAGATTGGTTCAATGTCGAACTCAATATTTCTAATTTTCACCTCTTTATCAGTTGTATTAAGTATCTTCACGTGAGCAATTCCTTCCTTTGGAATGATGCAGTTACGTAGAAATATTCCTTCCTCTAATTGTTTGTTTAGGATCAAACTGTCTTCCGTTAAATTTACGTTAATTTGATGTATGACTTCGCTACGTTTGGGTATTGTTATAAAAAAATCTCTTAATATTTTTGATTTCATAGGTATGGTATATTCTTCATTCTCAATAATAAAAGTTATAGTAAAAGTTCCATAGTCTATTTTAGCTAATAGTTTGTTCAAAATATCGCGACATATTATTCCATCTGTTTTAATTGGAAAATCGTCTTCTATTATCTGAAATTTGTGTGAAATACTTTTATCAAATATGCTAAAATGTATATCAAGTGTACATAGGGTTGCCAGATCCAAAATAGCTGAAAGCTGGACATCAGGTTCAAAAAAGCTGGATTTTCCAAAAAAAAGCTGGACATTTAAATTTTTTTTAAAGGAAACTACGTGGCCATATTTTGTTTAAAAAACTTTTATTTAAGGTAATAGTTTTGCACATTGTTAGGAACATAATTTATTACATTAAGTTAAACTTAAAAAAAATCAATTCAGTATTTTAAATATATGAGATTTAAAATCGTTTATTAAAAAATAAATAAATAAAATTTAAAATTATTCAATTCAGTCTTTTAAATCTGTTAAAATTTAATACTAAAAACAAAACAAAATAACAAAAATCTTAATACACTAAAAAGTAACTAAAGTCGGCTACATTTTTTGCAGGGTTCGCTGTTAAATTTTATATTTTTCTTTGCTGATATTAACGATTTTTCTGCAGTAAACCTGCCTGCAAAAATGTTTCTGACTTCACTAACTCCTTTAAAAAAAAAAACAAAAACGAACAAAAATTAACAGAACAAATAACAACTTAATCTAGTTTAAGTTACTAAAGTATACGAAAACTGCAAATTATTTTGTATCATAAATTAAAAAATCACTTTTTCTGCCACATGTATTTCGAATTTGAACTTACAGAATTCGCCAATTCTGTACCTTTGGGTGTCTGTAAAAATTGTTGAAAATCTTTACAAAATTTCTCTAAATTTAAGCGAATTAATATTTCCGCTTTAATTATGTCGAATGCCATTCGGTTTCTTTCTTTTGTGTAGAGATTATTTAGTATACTAAAAACCCTTTCACAAAAGGCGTTGCTTACGGGTATAGAAAATACGAAGCATACTACTTTCCTTAAGTTTTCGAACTCATTTTCATCACTTTTATAAAAAAAGTTGGCCCATATTTTGTCGTTTGACAAATCTTTTGGCAATTGTTCACATACTTTACGTAAACTGCAAAAGTCCGAGTATAATTTATCGTTATCTATCGCTTTATCTATTTTTAGAACTTTTGGGAGTTCTTGCAAATCTTCCCAAGAAAATAGATTTTTTTTTAAATTTAAGAATGCAACTTTTTTTAAAAAAGAGTCATCTCCAAAATCGTAACGATTTTCTAAATAACTGATAGCTGTTTTTAAAAAATCTTCAGCTTCTTTAATAAACATTTGTTGTTCATTATTAGAAAGATTTTTTAAAATAGTAATTACCTTGCTGCCAAAAAATTTGTCATTTAATCTACATTGAAGATTATTCATGAGTCGGCTCATTATATCGTGCATCTCTAAAACTGTGCAAGAGTCACTTTCAAGAGCCAAAATTGTGGTATGGAATTCCTGCATTATGTTGTGTATAAAATATAAATATGCTTCCGATAAGCCTTCAGTTTTGCATTCATCTTCATCATTGATATCATTTGCAGAAGTTCCATATGAAATAAATTCCCATAAAACTTTTTGGCACTTATTTTGTCCTTTTTTTAAAAAATACATTTTTACAGCAGGCCAGCAAAAAATAAGACGATCTACAGCTGGCAGTAGGGAGAGCCACCTAGTTGCAATATGCCTCAAAAGTTCCTTATATTCTATACCAGCAAACGCAAAACATTCTTTTAATTTCTCAGTGGTCATTGCCGATGAACTGAACTCATTGAATATTTTTATAATAATGCTCTCTACATCAACAGATAAAGCATTTAGTGCTCTTTTAACGCAATTGTTAAGAATATGACAATTACAATTTGCTTTTACGATTTGATCAGAAGTATCTTTCAGTTTTTGGTAAACCGAGTTGTGAATACCGTAGTTCACTGCAGCATTATCTGCACTATATGATGATATTTGCTGTATTTCTAAATCACATTCATTAGTTATTCTTATTATATTTGAAAAAATATCCTTAGAAGTTTCATAGGGATCGTTATAAAAGTCTAAAACTAGTTTGCGGATTCCGTATTCGGGATCAAAGAATTGAACAGCGTATGGGTAAGTCTTAACATTACCAATATTGGAAGCATCGCTAATTACAGAAAAATAATAGTTCTTTTTTAAAGCATCTACAGTTACTTGTTGTGAGAATGGAGCCAAAACATTTCTGGCAATTGCTGCTGCTTTTGTTCTTCCACAGGTTATCTTGTTGGCGATTTTGCTATCACAATATAAAACAGAACTCAACTTAATTTGACAATCGAGACTATTGTAGCTTAGTCCGTGCAAAACGTTATGGTAAACACATACTAACTCTACCCTGGCGATTTGTGTTTCAATTTTCGTCTCTACTGGAACTACAAACTTGGAAATTGTTTGAGAGATTTTCTGCGACATCTCCATTTTGATATGCTTTTTGGTTTTTATATGTTTATTTAGCGACCGGCTTCCTTCATATTTTATTAAAATATCAGTTTGACACAATTTACACTCTACCGTGTAATTATCTTTTTTTCGTATCCACTTTGCATATTCTGGGATTACTTTCCATACTTCGCAGAATGTTGTAAGTCTTCTTTTTGATGGACCAGCTTCTTCATCGCTATCCATTTTAATAAGTTGCTCTAAACGATTTAAATCTTATTTAAAAAGTAAATAAAAGAACACTCAGTACATTTTACTTCTTCCAACAAAATGTATTATGGGATCAGCTGTTTAAGCGCTGGTGATTATTATTAGTGATGATACAATAGGGAAACTATTAGAGATGATACATTTTGAAATTGTATTGTAAAAAATGTACCGCCTGTGTTGGCTGTATGCAAAAGAGATGGTAATGTAGACAAATTTAATATAACGACACTTTTTCAAAAGTAATTCTGTTAAATGTACCAATAAAGACATTTATAGATTAAAACTATTTTGTTTAATATTTTTTTTTTCTCGAAAATTTTCTGTTTAGCTGGACAAATTTTATTTTACCTGGACACTGGACAAGCATTGAAAAAGCTGGACAATCCAGCCAAGTCCAGCCCGTCTGGCAACCCTAAGTGTACATATCGAGGTAATGTACAACAATTGTTTTCATCAATTGTTTCATTTACGTTAAGAACATTCCTCTCGCATAGAGATATGTCAGCGCCAGTGTCCACTAGGAAAGTTAAGTATTTGTTATCTAATTTATATTTTAATTCTATATAATTTGTAATGTTATTCGTAATATTAAATATTTTATGTTTATTATATCCGGAAGGTGCATCTAATAGTTCGCCTGAGTCCCCTCCGGACTCTGGGAGTTTTCCTGTAATATGCGTATATTTCGCGAGTCATTATTATTATTTCTTCTAATTTGGGTATTATTACGATTTCGGTTATTCGAATTGTAATCGACATTATTGTTATTATTCCTATTTGAATTGTTATTGTAATGGCTATTCCCATTCCAATCTACGTTGGAATTGTTTCTATTAGAACTATTATTGTAATGGTTGTTCCTATTCGCATTTATATTGGTATTGTTTCTATTTCTGTTGTTATTGTAATAGTTACTCCTATTTATATTGGAATTGTTTCCATTTGAATTATTATTATTGTCGGAATAATTATTATTAGAATATCTATTAATTCTTTGATTGTTCCTTCTGTTGTGACTGATTCTGTTGGAATTATTATAATCATTGTCCCTGCGTCTAAAAAACATTACTTGATTTTCCACTTGACTTTCTATATCTAATGCTATGGTTATTGCTTCATTCAGTGTTTTTGGTTGTGAGGCAAAAATTGTACCTATATATTTTTCATTTAGACCTTGTTTGAATACATTAAGTGAATATAGTTCATTTATCTTCCTCATGTTGACTATTTCCGGTTCATTTTCCAATTTTAATTCTTGTATTTGAACTTCGTTTAGTTCATCAATTAACTTTAAAATTTTATCACCGTATGTGCTTATTGAATCATTTCTTTGTTGAAATCTAGACAGTAGATTCTGGATCTTACTTATTGTTTTATTACTCTTATATCTGTTTGTAAGCAAGGTTTTTAAAGAATTGAAGCAGTTCCCGCGTGCACGCTAGATGCACTTTTTTAATGTTTTACAGAGATTATGCCAATGTTTAAACCCTTTGGCAGAATATGCCAGTAAAAAAAGGAAAAATCTCTGTTTGGTTTTAATTATAACCCTTTCGAATCGGAATTATAATTGATTATTTATTTGAAAATGCTGGTCTTATCATTATAATTTAATATTTTTACTTAATTTAAATAATAGTCTTCTCTTTGCTTTACATTCGCATATTACAAATTCATTGATTTTTGAACGTTGGGCTCAACAGCCAATCAGAAAACGTTCAATAATCAATTTAAATTTTTCCCCTCAAAATTTGAGTGACATTCCTATTTGTCATGGGTTATTGACACAATTTGAATTTTCACAAATTTGTCACTTTGCATTCCAGTGATATTTAATTACATAATTTATGGTATGCGTTGAATGAAAAGAAAAGATATGCAAAAAAAATAAATAAATGTAAACAAATAAATACAAATAAATATGTGCATGTGCATATAGTAAACTAAAATAAACAAAAAAATATAAACAAATAAAATATGAATAAATGAAATAAATAAAGATAAATGAAGATGTGTGTAACATCATCACAAGTGCAAGACGAACTTACGTCCCCGTCCTTTTTTTCGATTATCAAATGGTGTTGCACCAGACAAAATGAAGACTTCTACCTATAATGCTCAGAAATTTATTTTTATATATACGTCGTAATTTCTGAATAAAATAACAAATATTCCGATTTTCATAGCTTTTTATTCATCTCACACAAAAATATCCATACAGCAAAAAATTATATTTTAAGTGCACACTAAGGCCTGTCGGGTATTTAAATACCTATTTCCGTTTGATTTGGCGTAATGACTAAGCAAGTTAACCTATCCCGGTTTATCCAAAGGAAGTTTGAGAAGGGATACTTTAGCCCTCCTGGAAACGATACGCGTTGCTTTTTTTTTTCTAAAAATTGACAACGCTTTTCTCGAGTATATACTGAACAAAAAAATACGCGATTTTAACCGATCAAATACTTGATATACACTGCGGAAAAATAATTCAGTTTTATTTTTTTTATGTCGGTCCATCCTTCCCCTTTACAATAAAAAATCAATTATCGCGATATCATTCACCTGCGACCAGCTGGGATTTTTTAAGTGTGAAGGTTTTCTTGGGTATTTAAATACCCAGTGGGCCTTAATGGTTAAGACGAAATTAAAAGGTAGCACAAGACGGCTAATTACAACTGAAACAACAATATTACAAATAAAAGAAAAACTACTAAACTCCATAAAAGATGAACCCGTTGGTGGACAAATTGCGAAGCTGATGAATATCCAGCAGAAAAATAGAACAGCAAACGCATATACCAGTGAAGTAGAAGAATTGGCAAAGAAAATCCACACTGCTTACATTTCGGATGGAGTACCACCAGCAGCAGCCAAATAATATACTACAAAAACAGCAGTAAATGCTATGATAACAAATTGTAGTAACGATAATGTCCATCTTATTATGAAAGCGGGTCAGTTTAATTCATTGAACCAAGCTCTTCAGAAATTTATCGAAACATATACAGTGGCTTCTGAAAGAAAGGATACTGTGCTGTAAAACATACAGCAGAATAACTCGTATCCAGGGAATAACAATAATGACAACTTTTGGAAAAACAACAATAGTTGGCATCAGAATTACCAGGGTAACTACAGAAGAAATACAAATTTCAGAGGTAAGAGGGACAACTACGTATACTATCAACCCACCTGTCGTTATGGAAGAGGAAATACTCACGTCCGACCAATGGAAAGTACGAAAAGTTGGGGTCGGAAAACTTCGAATAGCCTCTAGGGGAAAAAGAATATTTATATATAAATTAAACCTTAGCCTTGGAGTGTTTGTAAAATTCTTCAATTTTCATACAAAAAAACTTCTTGTTTTACTTGTAGATGCAGGCGCATCTTCTTGTCTGATAAAACAAGAAAATCTTGGGGAAAATAATTTTATCAACAAGCGAGAAATAACATCACTTAGTGGTATACGTGAAGGGATCATTAAGTCAATAGGATCCACTGATCTTGAAATTAGTAGAGACAACTTTGTGGTAACTCTCGAATTTCACGTAGTACACAATGACTTCCCAATTTAGCGGAATTGTTGGGGTGATTTTTTTGAAATATTTTAACTGTAGCATTGAATTTATGGAGAATCGAGAATGTCTCGATATTTTCAGACTCTGGCCATCCCTATACATCACACATACGCGAATGACCACTCAATATGAGGAATTACTGGTATCAAACCAAGAAATAGAACCAGGCGTATACATCGCGAATACAATAGTTCGGGGAGATGGAGCATGTGTTAGAATTCTTAATACTAACAAAGAAAGCATAACAGTAAAAACTAAGGATATCAGAACAGAGAACGTAAATGAATATGATGTCATATACCCGGGTACTAGCCAAAAGAATGATAATAGAAAGGATAGAATTTGGGAAAAATTATCGAAAAATTTCCCTAAGGAATTTAGAAATGAACTAACAACAGTAGGCACAAACTATTCTGATATATTCGCTTAAGAAACGGAGACAATTTCCACGAACAATTTTTATAAACAACATTTAAGGCTGGGTGATAGAACACCAACATATAAAAAAAATTATAGAATTCCTCAATCGCAGAAATTAGAAGTTGAAAAACAAGTAAAAAGTTAATAGATGATGATAGTGTAGAACCATCAACATCAGAATACAACAGCCCATTGCTTATTGTACCAAAAAAGGGGCTCCCATATTCGACTGAGAAAAGATGGCGATTGGTCGTAGATTACCGCCAGTTGAATATAAAATTATTAGAGGATAAATTTCCACTCCCAAGAATAGAAGACGTTGTTGATCAATTAGGTAGAACAAGGTACTTTTCACGCCTTGGCTTAACGTCAGGTTTTCATCAAACTGAACTACATGAAGATCCAAGAGACGTTACATCCTTTTCAACTGGAAATGGCTCGTACCGTTTCAAGAGACTGCCTTTCGGACTAAAAGTGGCTCCAAATTCAGTTATTAGGGATTACCCATTACCATACAATGCGGATGAAGCTAGAAGATTCATTGCTTTCTGTAATTATTACAGAAGTTTTGTTAACAACTTCGCTGACTATTCCCGTCATATAACAAGATTGACGAGGAAAAACGTAGGATTCAACTGGACAGTGGAATGCCAAAAAGCGTTCCAGTATCTGAAAAATGCTCTGCTGAGTCCACAAATACTTCAGTATCCTGACTTCAATAAGGAATTTTGTATCACAACAGATGCAAGTAAACATGCATGCGGTGCAGTTGTAACATATGAGTATAAAGGTAAACAGCCACCGATATCATATGCTTCTAACGGCCTGTTTCTACAACACGAAAAATTCAATTCGTTCGCCAAACAACGAATTGAAATTGTTTTGGGTTTATGTAAGACGAATCAGGGCCGGCCCTACGGTCGAGCCAGTAAGGCCACGGCTCGGGGCGCCTGACAGAATGGGGCACCATATAAAAAGAAATTAAATAAATGAAATTAATATGCAAGAAATATTGGTAAATAATAAACATCTGCATGAATTCATTCGTACAATGAATGCACAACCGCATTCATGAATGATATTCATAACTGTGTGTGCAAAAGACCTTTCAGTTTATCCGAATAAATGCAGCCACTAAAGTTGTGGTTGTACTTCTTTGTGCTTTGTCTGCCGAAGATTGTATTCATTCGTCTCATAAAACGATCGAACTCGAACTCACAACATTCACTAGCACAGAGAACAAAATGACAATAACAATGAGAGCAATGAGTGCACATATTGTGCATTCTCTATATTCTTTCTTTTATCAACACCTACAACGTGTAGACACGTGTTTATGTAAATATTCATATTATTAATTTTTTGTGCGTCTGTTTCGGAATGGAGGTAAGATTTATTTTTGTTAAGATAAGTGATAAGTGCCTAATTAAAAATGTTACAATGTAGAATACATCAGATCTATCGATGTTATCAGAACCTTCGTCGGCAGTTGAAGGTTTAAAATATATTAAAGAAAAGATTATACGAGGAGATTATAAAATAATTATCCAAAATGGAAAGAGCAAGGTTTGGGAGATTTTTGGAAAAGTTGACAACGGCGGAAGTTTTATAGAAAACGTTGTGGCCTGCAAAATTTGTACAAGTGTTTTCAAATATACCAATAGCACTTCTAATCTTGTAAAGCATAAGTGCTTCAAAAATTTAAAGGAAAGTTTTGAAAAGAGACCCAAGGTAGAAGTTGACCACGATACAAAAAAACAAGTAGTTCGTACAACTACCGAATGGGTAATAAAAAATTGTCGATCTTACAAGATGATAGAAGACGATGGTTTAAAAAAATTTACGGAACTAATGTTATCACTCGGAGCTAAGTACGGACCAAATGTGGATGTAGATAAACTTTTGCCTCACCCCACTACTATATCTAGGAATATCGACAAAGTATACATCACCACTTACGACGCCATTAAATCTGAACTTATAGATCTCAATGCCTGTGGTTATGGTCTTACTTCAGATTTGTGGAGTGACAGTTATCTCAAAATGTCATACTTATCACTTACAATACATTACATAAAAGAAGGACGGATAAACACTGAGCTTCTTGCTTTTAAATCAGTGGATATGGAACCTTGCAGCAGTAAGTATTCGCTTGTCCTAATATTTAGTTATATTATTTTATTTGTTAAAAAATAAATAAATAATACATACATTAAAAAATAATTAAATTATAATAGTTAACATTTTTTTTACTAATCACACAATAAATCACAAAAATTTAAGAAAATTAAATAGTAATAATTACAAAAATTACACAATTTTAAAAAATAACAAAAAAAAGTACAACAAAATTACAAATTTTTTTAAAAAAGTCACTAAAATTAAATAATACATTAAAAATAACAAAATTAAAAACTAAATAGTCAAAAGTTAAAACTTAAGGGAAATACAAAATTTAAATAATAATAACACTGTCCAACAGCATTTTGGAATAGAATATGTAGAATAATAAAAGTTATGGGTGACGGTAAAATATGTAGTTGGAATTTAATTATGCTCAACTAAAAAATTCTCTCAGACATTAACTTAAAAAAATTTTTTCATTTAGTATAATGCTCCTTTTGACCAAAAATGAAAAGTTTGACCCACTGTAAAAAAATCAGACCAGCTGGATTGTAAGTTTATTCTACAAAAATGATCTACTCAACCTGCCCTTTCAGAATTATAGGGTCGCTATTCTGTTCCAATCAAAAGTCTTAATTTGTTGGACAGTGTAATTAAAATATAATAAAAATTTAAATAATGATAAAAATAATTTAAAAAATAGAAAGAAAGAAAAAAATATAATACAAAACAATACATTTCACTTTTTACGATTATAGCACAAATATATTTTTCTTAAATAAATAGTCTAGCTTTTACATAAAATCTTTTATCAACTTTCGTTTATATATTTTTGGATTTAACATAGACGACAGGATTCTTCGTAAAGTGACTGCGACCTTAAGTGAGTTCAACTGTAGTCTTGAAAGGGCGATAATCGTTACAGACAGAGGTTCCAATATGAAGGCTGCATTTAGAACAAATGATCATATATATTGCATTAATCATTTATTGCACAATATAGTCGAGAATTCAATTAATGAAAACGTCGAAATTAAAGAGTTATGCATAAAATGCACTAAGCTTGTTAAGTATTTTAAAATATCCGGCGCCAATGCACAACTAAATACAACATTGAAAAGTTTCTCTCGAACTAGATGGAATACTATGTATTACCTATTAAAATCAGTACAAAACAACTGGATTGGAGTTGGCAATATCTTGCAAGAAAAGGATCAACTGTTTAGAATAAATGGAATAAATCTGAACAATATGGCAGCAACTATAAAGCTTCTAAAACATTTCGAAGCAACATCAAAAGAACTCGAAGCAGAACAATATCCGACTTTACATTTGACAATAGTTCATATTTACTATTTAAAAAGAATATGCGAAGCAACTAATGACGATTTAGACTGCATAAAAACTTTAAAGCAAACACTTGGGAGTTTGTTAAATGATGTTGTACTGAATAACATTACATTTTTTCACAAAATTGCAGTGTTTTTGTTTCCCCCAACCAACAAACTTTCGCAGTTTACTGATGCGGAAAAAAGCGAAATTAGGGAACATTGCAAAATAATGATGGAAGGTTTTAGCAGTGAACCAAGTACAGACCAAATAGAAAGTTGTCAAGAATCCTTAACCAACGAAAGGAAACTTCTTTTTTCAGGATTTCTCCAGCCATTAAGTTCATCGAACAATATTGATAGAGTTCAAAATGAATTAATGTTGTATGAGAATTTAAATGAAGTTATGCACAACAATTTTGACGTTCTTCAGTGGTGGGAGTTCAATAAATTGAAATATCCCCTTCTTTACAAGTTAAGCTGCAAAATATTGGCAACTCCTGCCAGTAGCGCCTCATCCGAAAGAGTGTTTTCAAGTGCTAGACACCTTCTTTCTGAAAAGCGTTGCCTTATTGGTTCAAACCCTGTTTCAGTTGGAAAGGTAATGTTTTTACATTCTAATATAAATTAATATTTTTTTTGGTTTTTATTTATTTTATTTAACTCATTTTTAATAATTGAATTTTTATTTACTTTAATGGTATATCCGCTTTCGTTTTTATTTATTTGTTATATTTAACTTTTGTTGTGAATTGAATTTTTATTTAGTTTTATTTGTGTTATATCTGTTTTTGTTTTTATTAAAAATATATAAAAAAAAATTAAATAAAATGTGTTGTTTTCTAAAATTTATTTGATTAACTCGGGTAATTCGAATAATATTGTTAAATTCGACTGCGCTCTAAACACTCATGGTATAAAACGAATGAAAAAAATACTGCACAACTTCGTAGATGAACTTGTATCAATTGTGTTGTGCCGAGTGTCAATCGTGGTTTGTGTGAATGCTACAAGTTGAACAAATTCAAAGCATTCATACTTTAAGCAATTCATGTCTCTTTTGCACTCTCACTCATTGCTTCTCTTTGTAGTGAATTGAATGAGTTTGTGTTATTACTTTTTGCGAGTAACTCATGGGTGTTTTTTTTTGCATTCATGCAGATGTTTAGTAAATAATGATGAAATATTTAAGAAAAATTTTTCCTTTTTTGCTCGTAATTTAAATGAATTTCGTATTTATCACATAGTAGGCTTTGCATTTTACGATAATTGAAATTTTTTTTTAAATTCAAAGAATGATAACTAAACAAACAACGACTGTGACGTTTGGCTGCTAGTTTTCAAAGCAACGAAATTCATATGTAAGTATGGCATAGTAGGCTTTGCATTTTACAATATTTGAAATTTTTTTGGAGTTCAAACAATTATAACTAAACAAACATCGAAATTCATATTTATAACATAGCAGGCTGGTGCATTTTAAAATATTTGAGAATTTTTTTGTATGTTATTTTAAAAAATGAGAACTAAACTAGTGACGTATTGTAGTGGAAGCTAGAGTTATTCATATATTAAATTTATGAAGAAAAAAAAAACCAATTCTTCTATTATAATATGTTGATCTGTAAATGTTAGTTGGTCTGAGGTCTATTTAAAATTTATTTAAATATTATTGTAACACAAACTACAAGTATTAAAGTATTAAAGTAGTGGTTAATAGTTTTAAAAATTAAGGTTCGGTGTTTTAAATATTCAATCGAAATTGCAGCTGTAAAAAGAGTAGGTATGTGTGGATGCATGAATATAAAATTTATTTAATATAAGCATCTTAACTTTAGTTTTTCTACACTGTTAGGTTTTATTTTTAACCCAATCATTAATAATGCCTCCAAAAAAACTAAGTGGCTACCAATGTAGAAAAAGGAAAGTAAATCAGGAAAAGCAAATAGAAAAATGTCAGAACATTTCTTGTTTTTTAAATCTTCAAATGTTGATCGTGAAAGTGAAGACTTAGAATTGGAAAATGAGCTCCACCATATTGAGACAGAGCACAAGTTCAGATCTGAGAAGTTCATCCAAATCATTGGACGTTGATGGATACTGTTCCAACCTAAATTCTAATCTCGAATCAGAACATAATTTGCCTGACATTGATGACTCAAGTGACATAAATTGCGAAGATAACTCTTTAGATGATGTTTCAAGTACCCAAGACTATTTGTCCGATATTGGGAATTGGCCGCAAAATATTAGTCCAAATATCGATTTACTTGTAAGACGTGGACCAGAGCAAATAATTAATTTTACTTTTCCATTGACTGTTCAAGAAAGGAAGGGAGAAGTGGGAAGTTTTGTTCTACAAACTATTATCAAACACTTCCTAACGGTGAAAAGATTAAACGAAATTGGTTGGTTTATTCAAAATCTAATGATGCCGTTTTATGTTTTCCATGCAGGCTTTTTTCTAAGAAAGAGATTGCCCTAACTGTTGATGGATTTAATGATTGGAAAAATGTGTCAGCCAGATTAAAAGAGCATGAAAAAACAATTGAACACTTAAAATGTATATCAGCATGGAATGACTTGGTCAGACGATTGAATGAAGGAAAAACTATCGATTCAGTAAATAAAAAACTCATGACTGAAAATACAATACGTTGGCGAAATGTATTGGAGAGGTTATTTGAGATTATTAAGTTACACGGGTCACAGAACCTTGCTTTGAGAGGAACTTCCGATAAGTTATATGAAGATAATGGAAATTTCTTAAAAATTGTGGAGGTTATAGCTAAATTCGACCCAATATTGAAAGAACACGTACGTCAAATAAAAAAAAAAAGAATTACACGTACATTATTTGGGCAAACAAATTCAAAATTAATTGATTTCGTTGTTAAATTCTGCAGTCAAAGAGAAAATTACAAAATTAATAAAACTGAATATAAAGGGCTTTTCAACAGGGACGCTACAAAAGTAGAAAGACAGGGACAGCAAACGACGCCATATTTCTTGCCGCTCTTTTGACATTTCTCTTCAGTAAGGTTTGCCATTTCATGATGGAAAGATATACGAGCCAACAACGAGTCGAAATTATTAAAATTTACTACCGAAATTCGGAGTCAGTGGCCTCAACGTTAAGAGCGCTACGTCCAATTTATGGTCGTCATAATCGTCCTAGCAGATCAACAATTGAGCGTCTAGTGGAAAAATTTGAATCCAGAGGCACAGTACAAAATGTTCCCGTGCCAGTGAGATAAAGAAGTGCCCGTATTGTCGAGAATATTGCTGCCGCTGAGGCTTCAGTTGAAGAAAGCCCAAATGTGTCTCTCACACGTCGTTCTCAAGCGTTGGGCATCCCTGTGGCGTCGTTGTGGCGACTTTGCGAAAAGATCTTGGCCTACATCCTTACAAGATCAAATTGACGCAAGAACTGAAGCCGCTTGACCACCAGAAGCGTCGTATGTTCGTGAATTGGGCTGAGCAACAACTTGAAAATGATTCGGATTTTCATCGAAAAATCATCTTCAGCGATGAGGCTCATTTCTGGCTGAATGGCTTCGTCAATAAACAAAATATGCGTTATTGGTCAGACAGCAATCCACACGTACTCCATGAGTCATCATTGCATCCCGAAAAAATTACGGTTTGGTGCGGTTTATGGGCCAGCGGCGTCATTGGGCCGTACTTCTTCCGTGATGATCAAGACCGGCACGTTACTGTGAATAGGAATCGCTACCGTTCAATGATAACTGAATATTTTTGGCCCCAATTGGATGATATGGACTTGGAGGACATGTGGTTCCAACAGGACGGTGCCACAAGCCACACAGCGAATGTCGCAATCAATTTATTGGAAACCAAGTTTGGAGAACGTGTTATCTCACGAAATGGTCCAGTCGATTGGCCGCTTCGGTCGTGCAATTTAACGCCGTTGGACTTTTTCCTGTGGGGCTACGTCAAGTCTATGGTCTATGCCAACAAGCCAGCGACGATTGATGAACTTCGTACGAATATCGAACGTGAAATTGCAGCAGTATCGGCCGATTTATGGTTGAAAACCGTCGAAAATTGGGGTCAGCGTGTGGACTTCTGCAAGCGTGCCCGTGGTGGCCATGCAAAAGAGATCGATTTCCATACATAATGGCATCGAACGTACTTTCACAGGAATAAAGAATTTCATTGATATCCAAAACCGTTTTTGTTTTATTTAAAAAAACTTTTGTAGCGCTCTTATTGAAAAACCCTTTATATTATTCAATAATCGGTGATTGTACTCCAGATGTTTCCCATACTGAGTAAATGTCATTAATTATCCGAGTGGTCTGTCCAAGTAGTGATGAAAAACATATCGAGGTGTATGAGCATTTTGAAATTGATAATAGCTCTGGATCTGGAATTACAGATAAGATTATAGAAGTATTAAAGTCGCATAACTTGTCAGTGGCCGATATGAGAAATCAAAGTTATGATAACGGCTCCTATATGCACGGACGACATAGTGGTGTCGAAAGTAGAATTCTTAAAATAAACCCAAGAGGCTTTTTGTTCCTTGCAGTTCACATACACTATATTTAGTGGTAAATGATTCTGCGAGCTGTTGTGTTGAAGGTATAACTTTTTTTGATATCATTCAGCATTTGTACGTTTTTTTCTCACCGTCAACTCAACGCTGGG
The DNA here is from genome assembly GCA_963682025.1 of Cordilura impudica. Taxonomy (NCBI): domain Eukaryota; kingdom Metazoa; phylum Arthropoda; class Insecta; order Diptera; family Scathophagidae; genus Cordilura; species Cordilura impudica. The sequence goes on from OY821520.1 coordinate 215,421,810, forward strand.
ATTTATTAAAAAAACATATTACTGGTCTTACTTTGAAAGGACTAAGTGGTACTAGATGGGCCAGTCGAATTGATGCTTTGAAGCCCCTACGATATCACCTTAAAGAAGTTTTTGCTGCTCTGTATAACTGTATGAATGAGGATGAGCAACCTAATATTACCACATTCACAGCAGCGAGAAACAAGTCAGAGGCCACACCTATATTGCAAAAAATTGAAAAATATAAATTTATCTGCTCTTTAATTGTATGGTATGATATATTATTTGAAATAAATGTAACTAGCAAAGCATTTCAGGCAGTTAGTTTAAACCTGAGAAGACAATTTTATTATGAACAACGTGAATAAGTGTTCGATGATCCTATGCAAAACTTTAAAGTAAATTTCTTTAACAATATTTTGGACAACGCGATACAATCACTACGTGATCGCTTTCAACTAATTCAGGAACATAACAATAAATTCGAATTACTGTCTAACTTTGGTAATATCACCAATATAACGGATGATGACATACGGAAATATTGTATGGATTTAGAACGTCTCCTAACTGACGGTGATCTGAAGGATATTTCCGGCTTGGATTTGTTTCACCTCAAAATGCCTCAAAAATCATCTGTCCACAGATTGCTGTGATTCTCCTACTGAAATTATAAACTATTTGCTAGTTAATAATTTAACAACCGCTTTGCCAAATATATATGTTGTATTACGAATCATAATTACATTGCATATTTTTAGCTATATCCTTCCAGTTCCAAAAGTGACGACCATTATGGAAGAGTATCCGCATTTAGCCACGGGAAGTGCAGTATTCGGTAGCATAGTGGGATAGTGTGGCGGAAAAACTCAATTCAATAGGTCCCCCAGAAAGAGGCGGTGCTGAATGGAAAAGGTATTGGATTTGCATTATGTTGACAATATTATTGTAAAAATCTTCAATTTTAGATCTGGGCTGACCAAAACAGCCGAACCAAAAAAAAAATAGTTCAAACAATAAGAGCTTGCGTGAAACCGGTGGCGGGTCGTGCCGTGTTAGTAGCCTAACAGATTTGGAGGGGCAAATTGACAAAATATGTCATCTTTCATCAGCAGCTGCACCAGTTTTTGGGTTTTCCATAACGAAACTTTCCTGGTAACGCCTCCCAGAGGGTTAGCTAAGTTGGCAGTTGTAACACCGACAACAAACCCCCCAAAAAGACAATAATTTTCCCACAATGACAACACCAAACAAATCTACACCTGAACAAACACAAAACACATTAATGACGTCACACACACACCCTAAAACATCAACACCAAAACACAAAACACAGCAAAGAATACTAAACCGAAAACAGAGCAATAATGAAAAAGAGGAGCAAATAAAAATCGTAAAAAACAAGTGCAGGAACAAAATGAAATGCGCGAAGCAATGAAGTCTCAAGCAGAATCAGCGAAAGCATGTGCAGAAGCAGCAAAGGTGCAAGCTGAAGCACTTGTAGACATTGCCGACGCACGAAAAGTTATTGCCAATGCTTTAGTGGCTCTTATCAACCATTTTAGATGACAATTTTATATTATTTTAAATTTAAAGGCTGAACTTTATTATTTTATTTTTTTATATATTAATGAATTCTATTGATTGTTTTTTTTTTCTTATTTTTTTATTTTAAATGTTTTTAATAATAAAATTTTTATTGTATTTGTTTAAAACAAGTTTCTTGTAATATTGTTTCTAATGGAATTAGCTAATTCCGATTCTGGATGTATTTTTTTGTTGCATCACCATCATCACCACCATCATCCTCACCATCATCTTCACCACCATCATTATCACCAACGATTTCGTATGATGGTAGCCAATTATTTTTATAAAAAATACAAATATTATGTGGGGCACAACAGGAATTTATAATTTTAGTTGCTTTTTCTGGACTATAATGTAGCCCTCTTGACCCAAGCTTGCATCTAAAGCGGTTTTTTAAAACGCCAAAGTAGCGTTCAATGATGTTTCTAGCCTTGCAATGTTTTAAGTTGAACTTTTTCTCAGAAGGGTAAGTAGGATTTCGGTAAGGCGTCATCATATAAGGCTGTAGCTTATAACCGGAAACACCTATATTAAAATATATACAAACATGTATAAGAAAATTTTTTTTATGATTGAAATAACCTGAAATGAATTAATATACATACCAAGAAGCCAGGTGTTTCTTTTTCCTTTCAAAAAATTAGATCTAAAATAAAAATCAGCTAAACTTTGTGGCCAAACGAATGCGTCGTGGTTAGCACCAGGGTTTCTAGGGTCCACAAATGTTATAACCATATTATGATCTGAAATGTTAAGCATTAAATATTTTTTTTATTTTGTCTGTGTATAATAATACTCAATACCATTACGTTAATGTTGTAGAAACCTTTGCGATTGCAATATAAATGTTTCGTATCTTCACCTGGTGACTTTATACGCACATGCGTGCCATCAATACATCCTTCTACGCCAGGTATACCAGCAATGTTATAAAAACTTTCTTTAACTTTGTGTTCAGATGAACACTCTGTAATCATATAAAATTGTAACATTTGAAACATAGAGGGCTCTAAACACTTCTACCGTGTACTAAAAATAGTTGACGAGCCTTCTTATTACTTACTTCACTTACAAACGAGTTAGTTAAGTCTTAGCTTTAGACAAGAAAGCAACTAAATAAATGAATTTGTAAATAAAAAGAAAACATTCTTCTTATTTTCGTTGACAATTGAGACTTGACTCTGGTCCTTCATCCTGAACACTTACATGGTCCTCCACGAACCGGATATATGAGACCGTGAAGAAACTCATCGCTATTTTCTTTCCGAGAGAAAATAGTTCCTAAAAAGCTCCTATCAAAAATATAACACAAGAAGTTAATTTTTTCCTTGTAGAAAATTTTCTAAGTGATCAAATAAATTTAGAAAATTCTTCTTTTCCATAACATCAAAAAACAAAAACTATCATCGATTAAGATAAGTATTCTTTGAAATATTGAAGCAATTTATAACATATTGATGTTCCATTGTGAGTTAACAGAAAAAGTTCCATCACCATCATTTTTGTAATAAATACATTAAAACAACTCCATCTACTTTCCAATTACATAATCAACAGCAGGAGATTAGTTGATCATCAATGGAGGTACCAGCACTAACGTCAAAAGAAACTAACAATACGTAAGTTGCTCAATTTATTCCGTTCATACTCTTTCAATAGTGAAGTGTTTTCTATGCGTTTCGGTCATCTAAACGAAAGCTAGTCGCAAATAAAAAAACAAAACGAAAAAATCGATTAAAGACCAAACAAAAAAAGTGATACTTTATATATAAAAAAAAGAACGAGCGTAATATTACATTTAAATTGCTTTTATTAACTAAACGAAAGAATTACGGTATTAGTTATTATACAAGTTACTTTTATGTGGGTTTTCTATTAAAAAGGTTCACTTTATTTATTTTATATTTTTACTTAAATTAATGCTTATTTACTAAACTTAATTACTACTCTTCTTGAGTTTTATTTCTTAACTACCAAACAAAAGAAAAATGCAATCTACTTAAAGCGAGCCCATTCCATGTCTTGTTCGTTGTTTACTTGCTGACAATGCAACGTGTGTGTGGAATTGTATTACTATGTGAAACAAACAAACAAACGTAAGCATAAAGCTTGAGAATGTTTTGTTCGAATTGGTAGACATGGCGTAAGCATTTAGTGTATTATTTAGGTATCACCTCATATGTCACACGTGCCATCGTTAACTCCTCCCTCACTCAAGTGAGAGCCGTCCTCGGTTCTCTTAAAGCTGTCAATAGTAACCTGGATGGCATGATCCTGGCGTTTCTTCATTTGAACCTGACGCACTTTAGAAACTAAGCAATAGGTTAGTAGAATACCAATTATAACAACCGTGGAGATCGTTGGGCCAATGATAAGTTTATCTTCGACCTCCCCAATGTATTGTAGGTTTTTTATTCCCAATTTCCGGAGGTATGTGAGGCTCAGTATTTCCTGGTGCCCAGTGATATTTAAAGTTGCTATACTAGCTGAGCTTGGTATTTTTTTTCAGATTTTGTTTCAAATTTCTATAAATGGACCCATTCACCTGGATCTCGTCACCGAAGGTAATTAAGTATGTACCGGTGACTGTTTTTATAGAATGATCAGTCATCTTTATTACGGCAGAGTCGTCGTTGATGATAATAATACCGTCATCAATTACAACCAAAGGATTAAGATGACTGGGCCGAGTATCGCATCGAGCTATGCCACCAGAGTGCAGTTGTTTAGCACATGTGGGATGTAATAGCTCCTTACAGAAAGTTGTCGTAAGTGTTGCGCTGCAATTTCCAATAGCGATTATTTTATTTTCACAGTCAGCTACGATGTTGTTTTTGTCAAGGTGCAATATTGTTCCGTTATGTTGGACAGGAAATAAGCTCACCTTCTTACATTCTATTCTAGGCTTAGGATACTTAATGATAAAATGCAAAAAATTATTATCTAATAAGACTTTAATAAATGATACCTCCATTATATCAGCCACAGTAGTGTTTGTAGAGCGCGCGTTTACAATTTTTGTTAAATCTTCGGAATCCAGAATTACGGGGTTAATTATTCCTATCTTTGCTAGGGTTATGGACAGCATTAAAGTTTCAAGTTCTGACACCATTATTCTATTTCTTGCCAGTAGCGTTTCATATAAATGTCCTGTATCAATTTGTTTGTCTTTGGAATTTTTAATAATAACATTAACGGCTTCCGTAATTTTGTTTATTTGATCCTGTGTTTTTGTGTTTACTAGTATTTGTCTATTTTCTGATTTAATGATCTCATGTAGCTTGAATTTTACATTCTCAAAATCGTCAAAATCCGGTGTACCAGCAACTACTTTAAGGGCAGTGCCTAAAATATTAATGCTTCTAGCATGTCTGTGGTGGATGTCAAATGATGCTAAAATTGCTCTTATTCGGGTAACATCCGATTTCAAAACTTTCAACATATGAGACAAAGGAAAATGTTTTGTAAGTTGTTCGGTTTCGTCAGCCATTTCTGAGTACATTGTCAGGTTCGTAGTATGCCTAAGGTAATCAAAATCCTGCCATATGATTACTTCCCCGTCCATAATAGGAATATAGTCGGAATTAGAATAGTCCATTAATTTTGCGGTCACTGCCTGCAGTGGAAATATCATCATAAGTAAAATCCTATAAGCAAAAAAAAAATATAAACAGGACAAAATAAAAGTGGAGCGATTGCATGTAGTTGAGAAATTAGTTTTATCTTAAATTGTCCTTATGGACCACCCTCCCTTTAACAAGAACTGTAGTTCCTAAGTCGGCCTCTACTCTCTCCTCCGTATATAAAGGGGTTAACTTGTTTCCTAATCTTTTATTATTCCTTACGAGCACACGCTCCCCAATGTCAAAAGTCCTATTCCGTCTTGAATTATTGTCCCTATCAAGCTGAATTCGCTGAGCCTTCATGATTTTTTCCTTTATTGCTTCCCTTATTTCTGCCGATGTACTGTGAACCACTTCTATAGGTCTTTTGTTGGTCACTGAGTGAATAGTTTTATTATATTGTGCTGTAGCCAACATTATGAGCTCGATAGTATCCTCGATTTTCCTTTCGAGTTTGAGACATCTTGCAATCTCTGCCAAAGTGCTATGAAAACGTTCGACCTGACCATTCGAAGTGCTATGAAGCGGAGGAGCATTTGCAACCACCACGCCAAACTGGTTTTCCAGCATAGCCGTAATGGTCTCAGATTTAAGCGCTGGTTCATTGTCGCAATAAATATTCTTTGTGTCCGGAAAAATGTTCATTAGCTGAATAATTGGGATTTTTAAGTCTATGATCGTACGGGATGAGATTGGTTGAACCACAGCGAATTTCGAAAACTTATCGACACATGTGAGGAAGTATTTTCTGTCCGTAGAAAATATATCAATGTGCAACATTTCTCCTGTATAAGATGGTACTGGGGTCTCACCCATCTCATGCCTAATCGGATGCCTATCGTACTTGGCCCTGTTTCAGATCCTACAGTTCGCTACAATCTCGCTTGCCAATTTTGCCATTTTTGGGAAATAATAATCATCAAGAATTTGTTTTACGTTTTCTTGAGCCGCCCTATGAGCTCGATTGTGTTCGGTATTAATTATCTCCGATTGTTCGTTTTTATCAAAAATATCCACCACCATTTTTCTACAATGCCAAAATCTGGTAGCTGGAAAGACCCTAACTAATTCATGTTGAATACAAGCTAAGGTTGGTAAATCGCAGTATATTGCATTCACCACTCCTGGGTTTACTGCTAATTTAACTTCTTCGATAAGCGCGTTCCTATCAGTAAATTCAATCACATGACGAGTTTTTTCACCAAAAAGTATGAAATTCCGTTTTCGCGCGAAGCGCGCTTCCTCCAAAACAATCTGATTTCGGTAGCAGTTAATTGGTTTATCCGTCGCTTCAATCGTGTAGGTAAGTGACATCTCACTGTGTACCGTCGCAATATCAGAGCGAGCCTCTTCTTCCAAGGTATGAATGTGCTGCCACGACAATGCGTCGCTGACGTAATTCTCTTTACCTGGTTTGTAGAAAATGTTTGCGTTGTGTTCGTCCACAAAACCCTTCCAACGTTTTATCTTAGCGTTAGGGTTTCGATCTGAAACAGCAATCGTAAGCGGTTGGTGGTCTGTGTAAATATTTAAATTGTTTACGCCGTAGAGATAGTTTCTAAGTTTTTGCAGAGCCCATACAGTAGCTCGCGTTCGTTCGTTGCGAAGTTCAGTTCCCTGCCTTTCAGAGTCCTTGAAATCATTGTAATAGGTCTACCATTTTGTGACAAAACGGCTCCTAGTCCCGACGCAGAAGCATCTGTTACTAAATCGAATGGCAAAGTGAAGTCCGCGTAAAACAACATGACCTCCTCTGAAGCCAATATTTCCTTTAGTTTGACAAAAGCTTGAACTTGTCTCTCGTCCAAGTTCACCTTTATCTTTTTTGATTGATGGGCACTGACCTTGCCATTCTCACCCTTTAGAATATCAGTCAGAGGTTTTGCTATCGAAGCAAAATCCTTAATGAAACATCGATAATAGCTCGCTAATCCCAAAAAGGATCTGATGTTAAATAATGTAGTGGGCTGTTCGTAGTTGCGGATCGCATCTACCTTATCGGGGCTTGTCTTTATACCATTTCGAGATACAACGAAGCCGAGGTATTCTACACTTTCCTTAAAAAAGTGTGATTTCTCACGAGAGACTCTCATGTTTGCTTCATACAGCCTACTCAGTACAGATGCAATGTGGTTAACATGGGCCTCCTCATTTTCCGAAAAGATTATTACGTCATCTATATAAACATAGCATGACTTTCCAATCTGTTCCCTTAGTACGTCATCAATGGCCCTTTGAAAAATGCTGGGTGCATTCTTCAAACCGAAAGGGAGCCTGCAGAATTCATATTTCCCATTTCCTACTGAGAAAGCCGTTTTCTCCCTATCTTTCTCCACTAGCGATATTTGGTGGAAACCCGATTTTATATCGAGCGTCGTAAAATATCTCGCTTTACCCAAGTTTGCTAAAATCACTGTCACGTCCGGGATAGGATACCTGTCGTCGACAGTCTTCTCGTTCAATTTTCTGAAGTCAATAACGAGACGTTTCAAAATATTTCCGAGTTCGTCTTTTCCCTTCTTGTCGACAACCCAAATGGGGTTGTTATATGGGGACCTGGAGGGCCTGATTATTCCGTTCTTTAATAAATTACGTATCTCGTTATTTACGAATTCGGCCACACCCATCGGGTAAGGGTAAAGCTTTGAATATACCGGGTCGTTGCTATTAGTGCGGATGGTGGCGACGATGTTTGTGTTGAAGGGAAGAGATTCATTAGGGTTTGCAAAAACTCCTAATAGACTCTTCATCATATTCTGAAATTTCTTAAGAACTATGTGGGGTACCACTATATCTTCCACTTGTGTGAAATTTACATTTGCACACTTTAAAAATTTTATTTTCTCCGAGCCGTTTTGAGTCTGGAGTTCACTATTTTTGAAATCTAGTTTTGCACTTATCTGCGTTAGCAGATCTAGGCCTAGTATACCATCAAATGTTGACAGTGATGGCAATATGAAAAATGTACTATTCGTGCTGAATAGGTTAAGTGTGCACTTCTTATCAATGGAGTTAAAACCGTGGATCGATTTTACTAAAAAGGGGTTATTAACTGGTACTATGTTTCTCAGTTCGCTCAGGTGTTTTATGTAATTCTTAGAAGCTCCCGTATCTATTAATAATCTAATATTTCTCTAATAAAATGTTCTAGAATTTTGTCCTTTCTTTAACAATGTTATGATCTTAAAATGTTTTGTAAAATGAAATGTTTTTAGGATTTCTTATACTAAATGTTTTTAGAAATGTTTCTAGAATTTTAGAATGTTTTCCTCTTCAAAAAAAATTTTTTACCGTAAAAATGTTTTAGGAATTGTTTTTATAACAAGTGCCTTTCTACTATGTAGAATTGTTCCACAATCAATGTTCTTCTACTATGTCGAATGGTCCCATTAATTGATTATTTTTGGTTTACAAAAGATTTTTTGTTTCAAAATTTTACAAGTTAATTTTCTTGCAGAACGTAATTAATGTAGAATTGATTAAAAAATTTTTCATTTTGGAATATTTTTATTTCAAAATTTTACAAGTTAATTTTCTTGTAGAACGTAATTAATGTTTTTCTACTATGTAGAATTGAATATTTTCGGTTTTAGAATATTTTCAATTTTACAACCCAATTTCCAATCTTCTGCGACGTAAGTCATACAGGAAATGTCTGCGTTCCCTTGTCAGTCGTAGTGTTCTTCTAACTATGGTCCTGTGTCCATCGTATTCTATTCCTGAGTCACCCGATGAAGTCATCCAAGCCAATTCCTCTGTGCTGGATCCGTCAGTCTCGAAGTCGGTAGTGTAGCTGTCACTCATTATGGTTAGTTAATGGGACGCAAATAATTTCAAACAAAATGATCAAGAAAATGTATCTATCGCGGTTCGATAAGTCACGCACAAAAGTTTACTCGATACTGAAAAAAAAATTTTAATCTGATCGCGGTTCGATTCGCGCACAAAAAATTTAACAAACGTTTACTCGATAATTAATTTAAAATAAAAAAAAATTTAATTTTAATTTTATCTTATCACGGTTCGATAAGTCACGCACAAAAATAAAATAATTTATCAAAGATTTAGCAACCCGTGCCAAGATTCACAATTTTTTCTAGTTTTTTGTTTTACAAAAATAAAAAATTTATCGCTAAATTTCTACACTCTACTTACAGATATTCATATACCATCTTAATTTTTACAGTTGTGTTGTTGCAATTTGATGTTTCCAGTTGTTGGTATAATTTGTTGACGTTTCTGCTGTGCTGCGAACTTCGGTAGTTGTTGCAATTTTGTTGATGTTTCTAGCTGTTGATTTGTTAATATAATTTGTTGATGTTTCTGCTGTGCTGCGAACTTCGGTAGTTTTTGGATTGTTGTGGCAATTTTGTTGATGTTTCCAGCTGTTGGTTTGTTCTTCACGCAGCCCAAGCTATTTCGAAGCTCTGGTGACTATAGCTATGATCCAATTTCCCAATTGCTTTTGTTGAATAAGTTTTTGATATTTACTTGTTGATTTATTTTTTAATTTCAAAAAAAAAAATTTGTTTAAAAAATTTATATTTTATACAGTTGTTGAATTTTATTGTTGTTTGCTCCGAATATTTTCTTGTTAAAAAAAAATTTCTTCGCAAGCCCCACGTTGGTCGCCAGTTACTTTTATGTGGGTTTTCTATTAAAAAGGTTCACTTTATTTATTTTATATTTTTACTTAAATTAATGCTTATTTACTAAACTTAATTACTACTCTTCTTGAGTTTTATTTCTTAACTACCAAACAAAAGAAAAATGCAATCTACTTAAAGCGAGCCCATTCCATGTCTTGTTCGTTGTTTACTTGCTGACAATGCAACGTGTGTGTGGAATTGTATTACTATTTGAAACAAACAAACAAACGTAAGCATAAAGCTTGAGAATGTTTTGTTCGAATTGGTAGACATGGCGTAAGCATTTAGTGTATTATTTAGGTATCACCTCATATGTCACACGTGCCATCGTTAAATTACATATACAGATACGAATAAAGTTGTTTTTGCAAAAAACATAAAATTTTTAATAAAGGAATACATCCATTTAAAACGGGAATTTTTTTGTACAACTACAAAACAACGGTCGCAAAAAGTGTTAAGGTCGCAAATAATTAAAACCAAAAACAACAAACCCTCTACAAAAAACCGTTTGAAAATTCTATATTTTTTCAGAAAGTGCTAAACGCATGATCAAACGGTACTTTTTTTTGCACATTTAACAAAAAAAAAAAAAAAGTGAGAAAAAACTGCAGAAAAGTTCTATGGCTATACATATTTTAATTTTTCTTTCTTAAATTGGCAAGAAACCAAAATCTGCCAACTTCAAGGGCAATCAATTCCGTTATATCATATGCATACTTTTACATTTGAATAGTTAAACCCAAAGAGGATCAAGTCTCTCTTAACTCCCAGTTCAAAGTAGACAAGTTCATTTTCTAAAGCTCCATTCTGTTTCATTCCATCCTGAGCAAAATATAAAACTAAGAGAAAATTTTATTCAAATTCGAAACAGTGAGTGCCGTAAAATTCTGTCGACATTTTGAAGAAAACAAAAAAAAATATCATTTTTAAATCTGAGAAACATTTTCTGTTGACGTTTGAGTAATATTCAATGGCAAATAATTGTGTTATATTCAAAGACAAATACTTGTGTGTAAAATCTAGTCAACATTTGTTGCTGATCTTTATCAAAAATAAAAAATCGTCAACTCTTAAAAAGTCTAGCAACATTTTGTTTTAACACTTGATCTAATATTCAAAGACAAATACTTGTGTGTAAAATCTAGCCAACATTTGTTGCTGATCTCTATCAAAAGTAAAAATTCGCCAAACCCTTAAAAAAAAAAAAAAATAAATAAATAAATGAACATTTTTATGATACGGAATATACAATACATATAATAATTAACAATACCAACAAATTTTGCAGCGAATAACCACAATAAAAATAATTATTAACTGCTAAATCCATCCACAATTTATATGGCTACTGGAGCCGGATTACAAGTAAATTTATTTTCTCAACCAAACTAATACTACCTACGAAAAGCGGTAACTATAATTTATATATTCCTATATATTATTTGTATTTAATTGTAACTTATAAACCATTTTTGAATTTGCTTATTCACCCTGTACCATTTCCTACGTTTATTTGTTCGTTATTTGCTCATTTGTGCATTCACGCGGTAAAGTAAATTATTTATCAACTATTCTGGCATTCAATTCATAGACTGAGGTTGTTGTTAGAATTCCGAGCCCTGTTTGCTTTAGATATTACTGACCAAAAATATGTCTTATCTTCAACAATTCATAAGATCCACCGATAGATTAATTCAATTTGACGCCGAGTTTGATGAGACGCAGCTTTCTGAATAATCTAGCTTTTCTCTGGAAGTACATCGGGATGAAATGAAATCAATCTGGGAAGGTGTAAAAGTCATATATGAAAAATGTCGTTCAGAGTTAATTAATATAAATGGAGCCAATGAAGATGATGAACCAGTGGATCAAGAGACAATAGCATCACGCTATCAAACAGCATATACAACTTACGTTAGGTTTATTTCTACCTTAAACGCACGTATTCACGAACTTACAACATTTTTGTCAGAAACTAATAATCCACAAAGTTTGTCACGGGACGCTAGGCCACTTCATAATATGCAGCTTCCTCCATGTGACACTGATTTGTTCCATGGTGATTACCATTCCTGGCCAACTTTTTGCGATTTATTCACGGCTCTTTATATTAATAATTCGCGCCTCTGTAACGTTGAAAAACTATTCCATCTAAACCGAAAAACTAGCGGTGAAGCAAAGGACATTGTTAAAAAATCGCCTCCTACTAGCGAAGGGTTTGATCTAGCATGGGAAAGTCTGAAAACTCGATATGAAAATAAAAGATTGTTAGTAAATAGCCAGCTTAGTATTCTCTTCAACCTTCCAAAAATTTTTGCAGAATCTTGCGAAGAAATCATGTCCTTACAAAGGCAACTTAATAGCTGTGTGTCCGCTCCCGAACTTTACAAAGTAAGCGTCTAAAGTTGGGACCCCATATTTGTTTATATATGTACCAACTGTCTTCCAGAAAATACAATAGCTCTTTGGAAGCAATCGATAACCAATAGAACAGAACTGCAAAAGTGGTCAAAAACGAACGAATTTCTCACGAATCGTTATCAAACTCTTGAATCCGTTTCTGAGGTCAGAAGGACTTCAGTAAATTCTAACTCTTATAACAGATTCGAAACTCCAAATATAATCAGAAATGCTAGGAGAATAAGTAACAATAACGTCAATATCGCACCAAAATTAAATTTTCATTGTCATCTTTGTCCTGCTAGCCAGCACATAATTCGACAATGTCCCAAGTTTCTTCAGATGAGTGTGAACGAAAGATTCTCATTTGTGAAAGAACATAAATTGTGTTGGAATTGTTTCGCAGGGCAACACAGTGTTAAAGATTGTATAAGTTCTTTTAATTGTCGAACATATAGTAAAAGACATAACACTCTTCTTCATAAAGACAATGTTCAAGTTTACAATTCGTCAAACAAAAATAATCAAGATTGATCTTCGAAACAATCAACCTCATCAAAAATTCGTTCATGCTTTGCATCCAATTCCAAATCCGTTATACTTGCAACTGCAATGGTTCAAGTTCACCACAAGGGTGTTAAATTTTCTGCTAGGGCATTTATCGATTCAGGGTTCGTCTTTTTAAACGTATGGGCCTATCTTTTAAGTCAGTTAATGCTCAAATAAGTGGTTTAAATGGTTCAGTTTCTGCGCAGTCTAATAAAATTACTCAAATTATTGTCAGTTCTAATGGTTATAGCGATAATAAAGTTGAAATAGATGCCTATATTCTTAAAGAACTTTCCGGAAATCTTCCAACTAGTTACATTGATCCAAAAATCGTATCTAAATTCACCAATTTAACGTTAGCTGATCCGTACTTCTACAAAAATTCACAAGTCGATATCCTTATTGGCGAAGATACTATAGATAAATTTGAACTCGATGGTTTCAAAAGAAATGTTTACGGTCGTTTAAAAGCAAAAGAAACCCTTTTCGGTTGGGTCTTGTTTGGAAACGTTGAATACTCAACACCTCCTCCAACTCGAGTTGTAACATGTGCGTTAAAAGTGTCACTTGAGAAACAGCTAACGCGTTTTTGGGAGGTGGAGAATATTCCACATAAGCCAGTTGTTTCCGTAGCAGATCGTTTCTGTGAAGATTTATATGTAAGATCAACTCAACGTAGAGAAGATGGGCGCTATATAGTGTCACTTCCGTTTAAGAAAACATTTTTAAATTGTTCCGAACACTTAGGAAATTCAAGAAATATAGCCATGGGTCAATTCCTTCGTAATGAATTACGTCTTGCTAAAAATATGGAGCAAAAATATAAATATGACTCCGTTGTACAAGAGTATTTAGAGCTCGATCATATGAAGAAAGTATCACCGCCTTCTAATTCCGAAAAATTTGAAAATTATTACCTTCCACACCATGCTGTTATAAAACCATGCCTCTTGTCCTACATCGAATGGCAATTCCTTAAACGACATGTTATATCCAGGTCCTATCCTACAAAAAGACCTTATAATTCTACTGTTAAAATGGAGATTTCACCGATATGTCTTTAACAGCGACATCGAAAAGATGTATCGACAAATCCTTGTTAATTCAAACGATACCCCTTTTCAAAGGATACTTTTCCGTAAAAGCAATTATGATGAAATCCAGGATTACGAACTGAAAACAGTAACATTTGGGGTGAACTGCGCTCCGTACCTAGCAATCAGGACCCTCATGCAATTGGCGGCTGATGTTAAAAAATGTTGTCCAGTTGCAAGTGATATTTTGGAAAATTTCATGTATGTGGATGACGCCTTGTACGGAGCTCAAGACATTCCTACCGCAATCAAAGCAAGAGATCAACTAATAACAGCATTAAGTTCGGGAGGTTTTAATCTCCGTAAATGGACTTCCAATTCGCCTGAAATTTTAGAAGATATTCCAAAAACCCATCTCCTACAAGAAGATTTTTTTGAATTCGAAGATACCAGCAATGCCAAAACACTCGGTGTTCGTTGGAACGCTAAATCTGATATATTTTATTTCTCTGCCAAACCGTTATCCAAAAAGAAAACCATAACAAAAAGACAAGTCTTGTCTGAAATCTCAAAATTGTTCGATCCTGCTGGTTGGCTTTCACCTTTTATCATTCTATCAAAAATTTTAATGAAGAAAATTTGGGAACACAAATCCGATTGGGACCAAGTTCTACCCGATGAATTATTTGTACAAAACTACTCAGATATTAATAAAATTAAAATACCCAGATGGGTTTCATTTACTCCTAAATGCAAAATAGAAATCCATGGATTCTGTGACGCTTCCGAACAGGCTTACGCTGCGGCTATATATGTTAGAATTGTGTCAAAGATTCGATTTCATTGCACCTCTTAACTGCAAAATCTAGGGTTGCCCCTGTGAAATGTATTTCTCTCCCAAGGCTTGAACTTTGCGGCGCAGTACTTCTAGCAGAAATGATGGAATCGATTCTTCCATCATTAAATATTCCACAGTATTCTCTATTCAAATGGTCAGATTCTACAATGTCCTTTCTTGGCTCCGTAGATCCCGAAGCCATTGGAAAACCTTTGTTTCAAACAGAGTTTCAAAAATATTGCAAACTATCGGTAGCGATAATTGGTTTGACGTTCCTTCTCAGTCCAATCCAGCAGATATTACAACGAGAGGACTATATCCAAGCGATCTAGCTCAATGTGATCTCTGGTGGAGTGGACCAGTTTGGCTTAAGCTTTCAGCAAATATGTGGCCCAAATCTTATCTAACGAACTTAGAAACCGAGGAAGAACTGAAACCAATCAGAGTTAATTTTACATACTTTCCAAATTGCGACGAGGTCCTGGATAGGTTTTCGAAATTTCCTACTGCTGTTCGAACTCTGTGTTATGTTTTTAGATTTTTCCACCGAACTCATCCAACGTATCGAAATTCATGCCATTATGATTCCCCATCCATTTCACACGACGAAATTACCCGTGTACGAAATCGTCTGATTCTCATAGCTCAAAAGGTGGCATTTGCAAAGGAGTATAAGGCAATTCAAAATAATGATAATATCTCCCCAAGTAGTTCCATATTGAACTTAAAACCATTTCTTGATTCGAACAAACATCTTCGAGTTAACGGCCGCCTTGCAAATTCCCAATCATTATCCTATGATGAAAAATTTCCTATAATTCTTCCTTACAATTGTCGATTGTCAAAACTTGTGGTTCAGTTTACTCATACTCTTTCTCTCCATGGGGGCAATCAAAAAGCCCTCCGATTAGTTAGAATGCAATTCTGGATTCCTAAATTAAAGAACTTAATTAAAACAACTATCCATAATTGTAAGCAATGTGTTCTCTATAAAGCAAATGTTAAAACTCAGATTATGTCCGCTTTGTCTCCAGAAAGAACCGAGCTGCAACGACCATTTTACAACACAGGAATTGGTTTCGCTGGTCCCTTTGAGTTAAAAAGTTTTGCAGGTAGAGCCTGCCGTATCACCAAGGGATATGTGTGCGTATTTGTATGTTTTGCAACGAAAGCAATACACTTGGAGGCTACAATAGACCTATCAAGCGCAGCCTTCATCGCAGCATTTAAACGATTTACACCCAAACGGGGATATCCATTAAATTTGTACTCCGACAATGGCACAACTTTTATTGGTGCATCCAGACAAATGGCGAAAGAATTCTTAATTACATCCCGGTCCAAACTTCTTTCAAACGTCATTTATCAAAATATTCAATGGCACTTTATTACACCCGGTTCACCACATATGGGTGGCCTTTGGGAAGCTGGGGTAAAAAGTTTAAAAACCCATTTCCGTAAAGTCGCTGGGAGTTTCAAATACACATATGAGGAATTCTCCACTCTGTTAGCAAGCATCGAATGCTGTTTGAATTCAAGACCAATTTCGCCTATGTCCGAAGATCCGCTAGATTTAAACTCTTTGACTCCAGGCCACTTCCTCACAGGAAGTCCTATGCTTGCTCCTCCAGATCCCAGAATTGAATCTCAACCTATTTCCATCGTAAACCGCTGGCAACGGTTAAGGGCTATTCAGCAGCAATTCTGTCAACGTTGGAAAAATGAATACCTCAAGGAGCTCCACAAGAGGAACAAGTGGAAGACATCTGAGGATAATAATTCTGTTGGAACTATGGTAGTTATCAAGGACGATAATCTATCGATCAACGATTGGCGACTGGGTCGAATCTCCAAAATCTACTATGGGACAGACAATAGAGTGAGGGTAGCCGACGTTATAACCCAACGAGGAACTATCACACGCCCTATAGTCGCTAATTATTTTGCCAGTTTGACTTAAATCATTTCTTTTTCCTACGCTTATTCATAGTTTAATATTTAATTTACTCCAGTTCAGAACTTTCAATCCATTTTATGGTTCCCTTTTTCTTTATAATTCGATTCCTTTCTAATATTTTACAACTTCATCTAGTATAATTACTTACCATTCATTATCATTATTTATAGGTAAATCATGTCATCTAATTGCGATACACAAGATCTGGCTATCAGCAGAATTCCCCCACAACACCACTCGTTTCGATGCCGATTATGCAAGGGATATCATGCTCTGCGAAAGTGCCAAACCTTTCAAAAAATGGATGTTGAAAGGCGATCCCGAACTGTACTTTTATTGAATTATTGCCCAAATTGCCTTGCCCACGAGCATTCATCTAACTCATGTTTTCACAACAAAGGATGCCATATTTGTTCTAAGAAACATCACACGCTACTTCACTGTCACGAATCAGCTCGTACCACCCGTAAACGTTTGAAAAATTCCAATCATCGAGGCATACATCACCGTGAAAGCACACCCAACCGAAGAAGACAATTTATGTCAACAAATTCGAATATGTCCATAACATCAATTATATCACGTCACATGGTTTCGCTGTTGCCGACCGCAACTGTCGTAGTAGTTTCTAACCAACACCAGCAATCCATCAGAGCCCTTATTGATATTTGTTCCCCCTACAGCAGAATTGCTAAGGAGCTTGCTGATACACTCCAATTGAAGACTTATAAGATTGAAAATGAGATGTACTCACAACTTTTACTTACATCAAAAATAGACCGTCAAATACGCCATTATGTAGATGCCAGAATTGTTTCGAAAATGCCAATGAAAACACCATCTTCATCAATTAATTCATCAATTATAAGCAAATTCTCCCATCTCATGCTCGCTGATGCAGAATTCTACACTTCACATGGAATAGCTTTAGTGCTTGGAAACGACACATGCTACAAGTTTTTCAAAACTGGTGTCATTCCCGGTGGCACTGGCTTACGACTAGCACGAGACACTGTATTTGGATGGGTACTTTCCGGACCTTGTGCCCAATAACATTTTGTTTACAACCTCATTTTAAAATTCGCAATGCTTCAGAAAATGTGTTCGCCGAGTTATCCTTTAACCTATGTGTATTTCATATATTCTCTTGTAGAAAAACTACACTTCGAACAATATTACATTCATTAATTTCACATTTATCTGTAATCGTAATATTTAACATTTATTTGAATTGCATTTAATTATTTATTCTAAATTTTCCATTTGAATTGTATGAATTAATTAAAAAAAAAAAAATATATATATATATATATACATTAGGGCATTTTTTGCAAATATCAAAATAGCCCTAGCATAGTCGAATAGGCCATTGAAAATTATATAAAAAAATGCTATTACTTTTTCGCAGTTGTCAAAAAAGTTCACCCACCAAACGCGGTAAAGTTTTTAAATGATTTTTTTTTATTTATTTACCTAAAAGGTGCAAAAAAGTTTTTTTTATCAACATATCAACCTGCATTTAACATTTGTGTAAATATTTAGGAAGCTGAATGTATGTCATTGAAAATTACGTTATGTACTTTAATTGTTTTTATTATTCAAAGAAAATTATTAATGTGTTTCAAATATTCCGAGTTTGTGTTTAATACTTAAAAACAATGGATTTTAAAAGAAGTCGTTTAAGCGTTTTGAAAAATGCAAAAGTTTGGACAAAGGCTTTGACCAAATTTAAAGATAGCACAACAATGTTCCAGATATCGTCATTCCATTACATGAATTGAGCAAAATGCCAACCCAAAAAATTATAATTGGAAGATTTCATGCTTTAGCTGCTTCAGAAAAATCAAAAACAAAGAAGTATAAAGTTATCTCAAAAGAACTTTGCGATTTGTGAAGTAAGATGAAACTACCAAAAATTCAAACTAAATCAGTAAACAGAAAACTTGAGAAATTAATTCAAATATATGATAAAAATTTAAAAAAAAAACGTGGTTATAATTTTGAAAATATTTTCAATATTTCAAATGAAAATACAGATATTCAGTCCGAATTAAGTAGCTTGGAAGACGCTATGTCTGATAAAAAATCAGTATCAGAGTACGAGTGTGAGAAACAATACTCATCGGACGTTTGTGATTACAAGCCCCCGGAAAGGATGAAATTAAATAAATCATTAATAAATCCATCGGTTGCATTAGTTACTAATGCCAAAGTCAGTACTAAAAAAGCAGCTAAAATCTGTAAGGAATTAGCAGAGTCTGGTATTCAAATTGCAACTCCATCACAGCCAGGTGTTTATAAAGCTGTAATCAAGTCGGCCGAGCGTAAAGAAAAAAATGTTAAAGGAAACTTTGAAAAATGAAAACTGGTGCTTGTATTTCGACGGCAAACAAATTGGCAATAAAGAACTGCAGGTAATGGTTTTAAAAAATGAATATACCGAAATTAATTTAGCAGTGCTTGTTTTGGAAAATGGAAAAGCCCTCACAATTTTTAATGGTATTAAAGAAACATTACACAAATTTGATTTATGGCAATCCATAAAAATGGTAATTTCTGATACAACAAGTGTAAATACTGGTCACAAAAACGGCGTTGTTAAGCTATTAAAGGACAATTATAAATCAATTGATCTTCCTCCACCACAATACGTCGGTTGCTAACACCATATTTTAGACCTGATCCTAAGGTATGTTATGGATGAGTTATTGGATGGAAAAACATCATCTCCTAATATCTCTTATAATTTTGTTCCGGAACTAATAAATAACTACGTGGATCTGAAAGCCAACTACATACAGAATAATGAATACTTAAAAGTAAAAAACATTAAATGGCGCGACGATATGCAATACTTGTACGAGCTTGGTTCTGCATTTAAATACTACCAAAGAAATAAAAAATTCTCTTATATAAAATTTAAAGCCATACCACCATTAAGCAACGCTCGATGGAACTCAAGGGCAATTCTTGCCATTTTAGCATTTGTGCTTATCCCGAAATACCGAGACCAGCTTACCCCAATATATGAATTCATATGTGGACCATGGTATAATATATGGTTTTCCAATCATTGTTTTAATAAAGACAACTTCGCAGCTTTAGATCAATCCTTAGCACGATTTAAGAACGGTCAAGTATGTCTTAAAAGACACTGGGTTAGAGAAGCTTCAATAATCCCAAAGCAACAGCGAAGCAACATATGCGCAGAACGCGGTATTAAAGTAATACAGGACATTTATCCATTATGCAAAACAACGCGCACGTTAAATTTGAAGTTTATGTCTTTTAATAATTAAACAAAATTTTTCAGTTTACTATTTTACTTTATTAATAATATATTTAAAATTTTTTATTTAAAATGAATGTTATTTTTTGGGAGATTTTAGAAAATCGTTTTCGTGGGTGAGGTTTTTTATCCGAAAAGACCCCAAAATTATTTTTTCGTAAATAACACAACCTTCGCCATCGCGTGGTGCTAGGGCCAAAAATTGGTTATACCCCTAATACACATATATTGCAGTCCCTGCAAAGGGGCCCGTGATGTTCAGATGAACACTCTGTACTAAAAATAGTTGACGAGCCTTCTTATTACTTACTCCACTTACAAACGAGTTAGTTAAGTCTTATCTTTAGACAAGAAAGCAACTAAATAAATGAATTAGTGAATAAAAAGAAAACATTCTTCTTATTTTCGTTGACAATTGAGACTTGACTCTGGTCCTTCATCCTGAACACTTACACTTTGTTTTCTTCTTCTGTATTTTTTTCAAATTTTATCAATTTTTCACATACGTGATACGTGACCTTCGAACACGTCTAAACATTCACTTATTACCCGACACACTTGTGATTTAGACGTCATAAGAAATACCGCCTTGTTTATACGAAAAATTTAAATGAACCTTCAATTGAACAGATGCATATAATAATATCAATTGTAAAAAAAATTTTGTACATAAACTTACTGCTGCTCGGGAATCTCGAAAATATTTGTGGCATCTCGCAAGTTTCTTCTACACAAACGAGTATCCTCATCATCACTACTACTACTTCCAAACCCCAGTACAACTGAGGCAACCATTTTTATTAATTTTATTTAAATATTTTCACTTTCTGTAGTTTATTTTTAATTTTTTTATTTTTCTTAGGTAAACAAACATCAGCTGTTATTATGTTTTATTAGCTGAAAAATAGAGCTACCATCGACTAAGGCCGAGGCCACGCAATGAGCGGCAAAGCGGCGAGCGACAGAGCGATGAGCGATGAGCGGAAAAAAATTAAAACATATGAAATACTACTGAAGTGGCCACACAATGAGCGGCATGTGAGCGGCATTTCTGAGCGTCTAACCGGCGCCGCTCAGAAATAGAACTTGTTTTAATTTTTAGGTGTTTTCTGAGCTGCAAAAATAATAATGGCAAAAAAATTGCTTTTCTTTGTTTTGTCAATCTGTAGCGCGATTCAGTAACTTCTTACTAACGATAATCGAATCGTTAGAAAAAGAAAACAACAAAATTATCGATTATGGTATTCAGTAAAATTTTTAAACGATATTCACCATTGTTGAAGTCAGCTGTTGTTGTTATCTTAACGACAACCACTTTTGTGTTGTTTTTCAATCGATAAAAAGTTAAAAAGGTTGAAATGTAGTCATACATAAATAAAAATCATAAAATAGTGAAAATATTTTGCTTTTATTATAAGAACTTTTTATATAAATAATAAATAATAACATTGACAATGTCATTTTGACAACTAACCGCTCAGAAATGACGCTCAGTAATAAGCCACTTGCCGCTCAAACTCGCCGCTCTGCCGCTTGCACTTTGCCGCTCATTGCGTGGCCTCGGCCTAACATAACGAAAGCTAGCGAACGATTTTTAACGTGTTACAGAAACCAAAATTGTTACAAATTCGTTCATCTAACATTCGTTCGTTTAGTTTTCGTTCGTCTTGTAGAAACAGGCTGTAAGTATTTTTCAAAAGATGAAAGCAATAAATTTACAATTGAACAAGAACTCACTGCAATTCATTGGGCAATTCAATATTTTCGACCATACATATATGGAAGACATTTTTTGGTGAAAACATATCATCCACCATTAACTTACTTATTCCCCATGAAGAACACCAGCTCAAAATTAACTAAAATGAGATTAGATTTAGAGGTATACGACTGTAAAGTATAAAGAGGCAAAGATAATCATGTAGCAGATGCACTATCACGGATAACGATAGATGATCTGAAATATATAAATGTGAATAAAGCAGTTCTCAGGATGACAACGAGATCAGGCGATACTATAAGCTCGAGATGACTTCAGACCATTGTTTATTAAAACATGGCAAAAGAAAAATAGAGAAAATTTTTATAAATGATTTATTTGCTAAAGGAAAAGTTGATTAAGGACAATTATTCCCCAGGTTAGAATCACTAACCGATAGATATAGAATAAATAAAGTACGAGAATGAGAAAATTTTCGAATTTGTCTCAATACAAGAGTTTAAGGCCAAGGGCAATATATTTTTGGATAAATTAGGAGTAGCGCTACTCCCAAAGGTGACCACACTGAACAATAAAGAAATAAATAAGATATTGAAACAATATCATGATGACTGTATGCAAGGAGGTCATTCAGTCATAACAAGGACAATTGGAAAGATTAGACGATATTTCTACTGGCCGAAAATGATCAAGTCAGTATCAAATTACATAAGGTCTTGTAGGAAATGTCAGGAATTCAAAACCACTAGATATACGAAAATACCAACGACTATAACGAATACTCCTATCGCTGCTTTCGATACGGGTTGGTAGATACAATTGCACCACTCCCAAAGACGGAATATGATTTGAATATGCGGTCACGATAATATGTGATCTAATGAAATATTTGGTAACTGTGCCAATACGCGATAAAAGTGCGAGGACAGTATCCAAGGCTATATTTGATTCATTTATATTGTGCTATGGCCCAATGAGGACGCTCATTACGAACATGCGTATAGTGTATAAGAACACTATTTTAAATGACTTGTGCAGATATATGAAGATGGAGAAGGTAACTTCTACGGACACCCCAATCAGACGCTAGGAACGGTAGAAAGAAGCCATAGGACTTTCAACGAATAAGTACGTTTATACATATCGGTTGAAAGAGACGATTGGGATGAAAGGCTGAAGTACTTTACGTACTGCTTTAACACGACACCTTCCGAGGCCCACGGATACTGCCCATTTAAGTTAGTTTTTGGAAGAATCCCATGTGGATTCAATAGACTTAACGGCAATGTAGAAGTCTACAGTAAGGAAATAAAATATAGATTAGAAGTAGCACGTAAGAGAGCTAGGGATAAACTGATGAGAATAAGGAATATAATAAGAATTGCTATGATAGAAATATAAAAGAATTAGATATAAGAGTAGGAGATAAGGTATTACTTAGGAATGAAATAGGACATAAGCTTGAAGACAAGTATATCGGTCCCTATACTGTGGAAAGCTTACAGGATAACGGGAACATAACGATAAAATTGAAAACGGACAAAAAACAAGTAGTACATAAAAATAAATTGAAGGTACATATATCACAAAAACTAACTTTTCTCTATAGTTATTTTTCAAAACTAATTTACTTAAACATGATTTAAATAATTTTTTTTTTTTAGTTTTAATGATTTAAAATTAAAATTAATTTAACAAGATACAAAAACAAAAAAAATTTATTGTGATGTAATTAATAAAACAAAATCATCTATATATATTAGTGATCAGAATGACAAGATCATTCTTATTAAAAATATAATCTAATAAATAACCATTTGTTCATAATTAAAATAACTTCCAATATATAAATTAATTATGGTTCTTTTTCGTGAATAAAACACAACTTTATTTCATTTATTTTATAAGTTTATTTGTCTTTTAATAATTGAATACACTTTATAATAATTCGATTTCATTTAATTTTTTTATAAGTTTATTTGTCTTTTAATAATTGAATAGCCTTAATAATAATTCGATTTCATTTAATTTATTTTATAAGTTTAGTTGTCTTTTAATAATTGAATACGCTTTATAATAATTTAATTTCATTTAATTTAGAAGTTTATTTGTCTTTTAATAATTGAATACGCTTTATAATAATTCAATTTCATTAATTGTTCTCTTGTTTTGGAATTTTGTTTATGACTGCCACTGCGACAGCGACTATTACTATTGCCGTAACTAACTGACTAAGATTGTGATTAACTAACTGTCTTTTTCTTTTTTCCTTTATTTAAATAATACTAAATTACCATTGTCAGCAACAAGGAAACACTAAAGAAACACCACCGAAAAAATGCTGAGACGAATCATATGGTTGACATAAATAACAGTCAAGTGCATTGACTTGAGAATTATTTATGTGTGGAATTGGGCAATCAATTGGAATGCACCGAAAACAATAAAAAGAATAGCAATAAATGTAATGTGATATTGTGACACAATTATTAAATGTAGAACATAATTATTAAATGTAAAACATTGCATTATGATATTGCGACATACTCCGTGCCTGTTGTGAGTAATTTGATGAGGGCAAAAACATTTATAAAAATAAATGACAAACTACGGCGTTTGTCAAGTTGGGTGGCAAAATATTTATTTACCAAAAAATTAGTGCCGACATAATGTTTATCACATTGAGTGACTGTAAATTTGAAGGTAATTGGTGAACTAATTTGTTCACCATATTGGGCGGCATGAATGGTGGATTCACATGATTGACGGACTGATTTGATTGGCGGACTGATCTGATTGGCGGACTGATCTGATTGGCGGACTGATCGGTTCGCCATATTTACGGGCTGCCTTGCTCGCCATATTTGCGGACTGACGTGTGACATGTCTTAACTTATATATTAATTAAACAATCTAAATAAGCATTTGCTTGTAACTAAATTTTAAGTATATGTTAATTAAATAATCGAAAACTATAATATAATAAATAATCATTTGTTTATCGTTCAAATAATTTTAGATTTATATCAATTAATCTTACTTCAATTTAAGTTTCATATACAATAATGTTCATTAAACTATTTTATTATTCTACTACATAAAATTGAGACCAACAATAAAAATATTAATTTTTAAACCTACTATCAATAATCCTAAATTAGATCTAAATTAATTTACTTAATTCTGATATATATGTACGTATCTCTATAACTTTCGCAATAAAATAAAAATCATGTTTGTCAAAACAAATTAATTGTATGCATAATTAAAATTTATTAAAAAAAAATCTGAGAACAAAATGTTTAAGAATCTTTAATACATTACCATCATTGTCACACTTATAATTGAAATATATGAATGTAATCTATAATATTAATAGGCTAGGCGATTTCTTGTGACCGATGTTTTCTTCTACCGTTTTATCCGATTATGACCAAACGTATTGTAGGAGTATTTTCCAAAAAAATAATCGTTGATTTAATGTTTTAATAATTTCATTTTATTTATTTATTAAATTCATTTTACTTATATATTAAAACACTTTCAGATTAATTTAGAAAAGAATGTTTGCTTATTATTTATGACAGTACTGTACTGTCTTTTTTTTCTTTTAATTGTTCATGTACATATTTACTTAGTTATGAACTTCAATATTCAACGTTTGAAACAATAATGATAAATTGTATCAATGCTAGCAAAAAGCAAGTGTTAATTATACCCTATACCACTATGTGGTTTGGGTATAATGACTTTGTGCTGCTGTTTGTAACAACCAAAAATATTTGACCTAGACCCATCTTTACCGATCGAATCAGAATCACTTTCTGAGTCGATTTAACAATGTCCGTCCGTCCGTCCGTTTGTGTGTCCATGTAAAGCTTGTAATCAAACTGCAGGTCGCAAATATGAATATATTTTGATGAAATTTGGTATATAAGCTTTTATCGGCCATGGGATGAACGCTATTGAAATTGGTGAGAATCGGTCCATGTTCAGACCTAGCCCCCATACAAATTACCCATATGAAATCGACATAAATTGCCATAAGATCCAAATTGTCATATAGATCTTACTCAAATTGGGTTTGTATGCCTTCATTACATCCACTAATGAGTAGTCCAAAAAGGCTCCCTTTGACCCCATATAGAGCTGCTTCCCGATCTTCACTTAAATCTATTAAAAACAAAAATATTGCACTGATTCTTCTCAAATTTTGTTTGTATATATTTTTGCAAAATACAAGAGACTTTACCAAACATGATCAGGATCGGTCCATTTTTGGACCTAGTCCCTTTATAGATATAGCATCCGATATGAACTTTTTCATATCTGCAGCCAAAAAAAATAATAAAAATCCCACTCAAATTTGGTTTTTGCTTATTTTCAATGTCCAGTTAGTTGGCCCTAAGAGATAGGGTTTCTAAACGCATGGTATAGGGTATCGTATAGTCGGTCTAGACCGACTATAATTTTCTTACTTGTTTTTTAGTGATCTTAATGTTAATACATAATTGTAAGTACTTTGGTTTGGCCTAACGGTAAGAACTGGTTTTGTTTAAGCTGAGAGAAATAGATAATTCAATATGCAAATTATATGATAAGCAAATAGTAATAATGAAGATAATGAAGTTAGGGTATCTAGTTCGGCTAAAGTTTACATTTACGTTTGGGTAAAAAATGTCCTAACATTCTCCCCGCCAAAGAACTTCAGGTTTTGATTATTTAATTAGGAGGAGCTGATGTAGAATCGTTAATGGGTAGCTAACATATTTTAGAGATTGGACGTTTGATATGTTTTCCATTGCAATAAATAGTTACAACTCTTACCAATCCGTCTGGTCCTGGATGAATGTCTTCTACTTTAGCCAGAGGCCACTGACCAGGAGAACTTTTTTCATGAAGTAAAAGAACTAAATCACCTTTCTTTATGTTGCGCTTAATTTTGTTCCATTTAGGTCTTCTTGCTTCCATCGATCCCAAAAATGTTGTTTCATACGTTCTACAAGTTTCCAGCGACTCAAACGGTCGATATTTGAATCAAGAAGATCTTCATCTGGTATACAAGTGGTAGGCTCACCTATTAAGAAGTGTGCTGGCGTAAGAGCATTGTTGTCAGCTGGATCTGTTGAAATGGGACACAATGGGCGCGAATTCAAGCAGCTTTCAATTTGGGTAAGCAGGGTGCTGAGTTCTTCATACGTGAGATTTCTATCTTTCATGATTCGACGAAGATGGTGCTTGGATGATTTCATCCCAGCCTCCTAGAGACCTCCAAAGTGAGGGGAAGCTGGCGGGATGAAGTGCCACTTAGTCCCTTTGTTAGCTAAAGTTTCAGCTAAATGTTCTGGAAGTGATGTCTTGTTGCGTTGGTACAAAATCTGCAGCTCTTTGTTTGCGCCGACAAAATTGGTACCACAATCAGAATATAAATCGGTACACATACTACACATACCTCTGCGTGCAGTAAAACGACGGAAGGCTGCTAGAAATGCATCCACATTAAGACTAGTAACTGCTTCCAAATGAATTGCCTTTGTACACATGCAGATGAACAAACAGATATATCCTTTCGAAGTGGTTGAATTTCGTAAAGTAGATTGTTTGATGCTTATAGGGCCAGCGTAATCTAATCCACTATGCTTGAATGCACGTACTGGCTCTAGTCTTACAGCTGGTAAATTACCCATTGGCAAGTTTTAGCTTGGTATTTAAAGTAGACAATACATTCACGTTGGACCTTTTTTGCAAGATCGCGACCAGAGGGAATCCAATAACGTCGCAAGACGTAAGATTGCATAAGCTGTATAATTTTGGGTTTTGAATAAAACCTTCCAAAAATAAAACCGCCGTTGTGTGTTTTTTCTTTCTTGTGTCAAAAATGTAAGTCAAAATCTTAGTTTTTAATACAAAAAACAATGAAAAATGCTTATTGATAATTTCTTATGAACTATTAGGAAATCAAATGTTTACAAAAAGTTGTATCGTTTTATTTTATTGGTTGGGCAATAGTTCTTAAGAGTTTATTGTCAATTGTTGGCCACCCAAAATATATTGGAACTGCAAACAAGCATTCTTGGAAAAGAATGATTAAAATATTTCAAGTGTTTTATGTATGCATGTTTGTACACAGTGTTGTGGACAAATATGCATGTTAAATATTTTCTTTTAAATGGGAACAATTAAACGAAAATTTGTATGTAAGTATATTTATTTAAGTGTGTATGTTTTGTTTGCTTTTATTGTAAATAATGTTTAAATTTCTTTTTTCTCTGTAAACATTTAATTCCGGGTTTAGTATTTAGGTATTAAAAGAAATTATAAAGAAAAGCAATGTTGCTTATAGGATTATTTTATTAGGGGTTAACTTATGGATAAAAATATTGTTTATATGATTATTTTATTAGGGGTTACTATAACTTCCCCTTCGTTAGAGTGAGGCTCCGACGAAGAAATAATGTAAGTTTTTGTTCTTTGTGTTCTAACATACATTATAATGAAAAGAGCAATCAGGATGATGGAAATTCCCATACTACTGCCAGTATTAATTAAAGTGGTTTTAAAAGTTTATGCTTAACTATTTTAATCGTTTCGTTAAAGTGTATTTCTTTAATGTCTAGGTCATTAAATGAAGAATTGTTTTCTTTGATTTTTAAAATAAATTTCTCTAAAATGAACATTTCTTTGACATTTACTTTATAATTTTCGTAAATTCTAAGTTGTGTTTTAACAATGCAGTTTTCGAACTTTAATATATAAGTCTTAAAATTTTCCAATTTGTATGGGTTTTTACAATTAGTTTCAATTTTATCTTTATAATGCTTAAATATAAGTAAACGAGGGAAAATTTCTCTTTCTTCTTGATTTTTTGTTATATTCATATTACATTTAGGTTCTACATTTTGTAGAATATCTGTTAAACAATTATGTTTAATTTTTGTAAATAAGAACAGTGTTTTGGTTTAATATTAAGGTTTTGTTTTCATTATTAGGAAGTGGTTCAAATATTACTTCAGAAAATGATTCATTTAGAAATCTTGGTATACACAATGTTAAAACTACGAAATTTTCTCGGTATGCTAGGGATACTTTTGTCTAAAAATACGATTCTATTCCATCTATAAAATTATATTCTTCTTTCGTCAGTATGTCCGATGGGATTATTCCCAATTTGGAATTAAAAATAACAAGTCCAATTTCATTTATATGGTTTACATCGTTATTTATTTGAAAGACATTTTGAAGAAAAATGGTTCCGTCCTCCAAGTCAAGAATTTTATTTTGTGTTTCTGTCTTGAATTTATTTACATATTTTTGCACGATTTTTTGTTGGTTATTTATGTGGTTTGTAATATAAAATATTTTGTCTGACATAGAAGTGCTTAGATATGAAATTTCGTCTTGAGCTGTCATTACGTCTCTACTATTTTTCATAAGGGTGTTGATTTTGTTGAATATTTCTTTTTCGTCGTTGCTGTCCATTGTTCCTGTCACATATTTCAGTCCTTTACCTATTGCGTTAACTAGTCCTGTCTGAATTTAGGTGTCAAGTTTTTATTTTTGTTTTATATATTTCCATACTTTTATTCACACTGTCCAATAGTGGGCCAATGTTTGTGTGTTTGCTAGTTTATGAATGTTTTCTTGTAATATATCTGTTGTTTCTAGATACTGTGTTGTATTATTAACATTATAACATTATTATTTTTATATATTTGTCGACGATGTTTACGTCTTTTATTTTGATTGGTATATATCCATGGTTATTCGTTAGGTCCTGTATGTCGATGAATTGTGCTTTCGTAATTGTAAAAAGGGTAATCAGAAGTATCCACGTTGTCATCTGTATATAGAAAGGTTTATTATTTAGCTTTTATTTTGGGATTGTTTTTGTCTTGAAATTTTTATTTTGTTTGATGTGTGTTTTATAATATTTGTGTCCTGTCTTAGTACTTTCGACATGTTCTTCATCAATATTCCTTGATTCAATTTTCCTATACTTTCGATGTAAAGTGTATATTAATATTTTCTTCTTTAAAAAATTCTTGCATTGGGATAGCTTTGAATCCCAACTCATTATCGTCAATTATTTTTTCTATTTTACCGTATGTATTTATGTACTGTAAGAGCTTAGTTTTGAATTCCGTCCAAGTTCTGCTGTTGATTTTGTAAGCAACCGCGTGTTTTGAAAATTTGTCTATCATTGTCATAAACATTTCCTTCCTCAACGTGTAAAATACATCTATGTGTAAAATTTCTCTTGGTTTCGAGGGGGTTTCGCTAATCTTAAGTGGTACTTTGGGAGGTTTCCTATCATATTTTTCAATGGTGCATATTTCACCGTTATTAATAAATTGTGTTATTCTTAGTTTTAATTGTGGGTTGTAGACTTTTGTTTTTAGTTCTTCATAAACGGCTTGAATTCCTCGGTGATTTTTACTTAAATGTTCTTTTTCTATTATTTCCGTGAATTCTTCTTCATCTTTAATATCTCTTAGCATACGAGTGCTTCTAACAATCCTAAATTTATTGCTGTTTGAAAATAGTTCTTCATAAGTGCTTTTAATTGTATCAAAAAATTCATCTTCTATAAAAATTGCGTTTAATTGGTTTGGGTTGAAATGGTTTCTTAACAAGGAAATTGAAGTTTCTCTATCTAGTTCTTTAATCGCTATAACTTTCCTATTATTTTTAAATATTTTTTCACTTTTAATTCTAGCTGCTCCTGAGAAAATCTTATTAATAATAATTTGGTTCCTAAATATGTTAATAGGGGATTCGGTTATTTTTATACTAAGAACTTCTGTTTCTAGAGAATAAATATTGGTAGTTTCAGGTTCTATTCTCGAAAGCGCGTCCGCATTGCTATTTTTTGTAACTTTTTTATACTTTATTTCGTAATCGAATTCTGAGAGCTTTAATCTCCATCTTACCAATTTCGAATTTGGTTCTTTTATGGAAAATAACCGAGTGGTTTGTGGTCAGTTTCGATGATGAATTTTCGTCCAAATAGATATGGTCGGAAATATTTAGTAGCCCAGACGATGGCTAGAAGCTCCTTCTCAATAGTGCTGTAATTGCACTCGTGTTCGTTGAGAGTACGGCTTGCGTAGCAAATGGGGTGATTGTCTTGCGAAAGTATTGCTCCTAAAGCAAAATTACTTGCGTCTGTTGTAAGGGTGAATTTTTTTGAAAAGTTTGGGTATGCTAGGATTGGGTCGTGCGTTAATAATGTTCTGAGAGTATTGAAACTTTCTACATATTGCGGGTCAGCAATGTTTATTTTGGTATCCTTTTTTAGGTATTTGGTCATAGGTTTACCGATCATGGAATAATCCTTTATAAATTTCCGATAATATCCGGTTAATCCAAGGAATTGTTTTATTTGTTTAGGGGTTTTAGGGGTTGGGAAATTTTTTACACACTCAATTTTTTTTGGATTAGCTTTTATTCAAGCGGGGTTACTATATGTCCAAGGAATTCGGTTTCTCTTTTTAAGAATTCTGATTTGTCCAATTGTACTTTAAGATTTACTTCTTGTAAGCGTCCGAATATTGAACTAACGGAATTAATGTGTTCTTGGAGAGAGGTGGAAAAGATGATTATGCCATCCAAATAAACAAGGCAAATTTTGTTTATGTAATCTTTAAGGATATTATTCATTAGCCTTTGGAATGTCGCTGGGGCTGTCTTCAACCCAAACGGCATTCTTAGGAATTCATAATGTCCTCCTTCTATAGTGAAGGCGGTTTTATGAATGTCTTCCTCCTTAATTTCTATTTGGTGAAATCTTTTCGCTAAATCTAGCGTGGTGAAATACTGGCATCTTCCCAGTTTATCCACAATTTCATCAATATTGGGAATTGGGTACCTGTCATCTATGGTTACTTCATTAAGTTTCCGATAGTCGATGGCAAGTCTCCATTTATTTTTTCGGCTTGCATCGGCCTTCTTCGCAACGATCCAAATAGGTGCGGAATAAGGGGAATTACTGTGTCTGATAATTTTATTGTCAAGCATTTCTTGAATTTGTTTTTGAACTTCGTTCTTATGTACAAACGGATAACGATATGATTTAGTATGAATGGGTATATTATTAGAGGTTCTGATTTCGTGTTTTATGGCAGAGGTAAAAGTCAATCTTGTATTTTCCTGATAGAAAATATCTGAGTAGTTCTTTACCAGTTTTGATAGTTCTCTTTTTTCTTCAAAATTAATTTGTTCTAATAGTGGCTTAGTTTCCTTTTCTTCAATTATACTGAAATTTTCGTGGTCTACCTTCTGCGTAGTCAAACGATTATTCTCGGATAATAAATCAACTTCTACTTCTCCGTGCTCTGAATTCAAAATGCCTTCTCTTAAAATTTTTTTATGGTTTTCTTCTTTAAAATAAATCAACTCAGTGTCATATGGAGTTTGTATCCTCTTTTTATTCATCATTTCATTTTCAAAAAGCATTGGTAGTGTTCTATTACCAAAGGTTATTTCTTTATTCTTATAATCTATGCAGGCGTCTAATGGTCTTAATATGTCATTACCTATCAGACCGTCGTAAAAATTGTGAAATTTCATTATGTATAATTCTAGTGTTTTGTCTGACTCGTCAACATCAAATTCCTCAAAAATAGGTACTATAGCTTTTTCTTTTACATAAACCTGGTGTTGAAGTGTTTTAATAAGAATTGGGTTTGTTGAGAAAATTCTTTTTGGATTACAAATTCCTGGGTTTAGAATGGAATTTGTAGCTCCTGTGTCTATTATTAATTTGATTGTTCCTAACTTAGTTTTTATTGTTCTAAATGTTAATTTGTGCCCAAGGCTGATTCCTGAAAATTTTCTGTTATTTCTACTTTACCAATATCCATTGGCTCAGCTTGGTTCCTAAAATTCGGCCTGTTTAAATTAATATGGGTATTTTGGGGAACTTGATGTTGTTGGTTTGTTTGTGGATATGTGCGTGGTTGTTGAAAATTCTGGTCGTAATTTGGGGATGGTTGGGAAAAACGTACTTGGGAATTTTGCGATGGAAAATTTCTTTTGTGGTTTTGGTATGAAGGGTTTCTTCCTTGGCTTTGGAAGGGTTGTAATACATGTTTTGGTCCTTGGTAGTTCTGTGCGGAATTATGTTTTTTTTGATTTTGTTTTTTATGTTCATGTCTGTTGTAGAACTGTTGTTGCATATCTACCCGGAGATGTGCATATCCTGCGTCGAAAAGAATATTCATAGCACTTTCTAATGTTGTTGGGTTTCTGCACGCTAATATTGTCCTCACTGGTTCGGGAATTTTTGATTTAAATATATTTAAAGCTGTGCGAGAATTATTAGTGGCTACTGCGTTTAATGTTCCTTGTCCCATTACGAATAATGTTTTATTATTGAGTCGTCGAAGTCTACTTTTAATTTCTTCGTAAAATTCTAAACTAGTGGTTTTAAATGTTACTGCTCTGAGAGAATCGAAAAGTTCGTCACAACTAAGTCTGTCGCCAAAATTATTCTGTAATACTAGTTTAATGTCTGTCCAGGAAATTGCTTGAAAATTTATTTCTATTACGTCCCTAGCCTTGCCTTTCAATTTGCTTTTGATAAGGTCAGAGAATAGACCTTGTGATAATTCATCTTAGCTTTGCAAGTTGGGGTGTACTCTATCTATTAAGTTTATAAAATTTTGCAACTCTCTACCGTCTCCGTTGAATTCGGGAAGGTGTCCTAAATATTTTAGGGGATCGAAATTTATTTGGGCCATAGCCAACACAAAAAAAAAAATTTCCTGTTCTTTGAACCACTTCTTTTAAGTAAAAAAAAAATTTGATTTTGTTTCTATCAACACACTTTAACACTTGAATTTTATTATCTGCACGAAAATATATTTTATAATTGCCCCAAAAAAAAAAGTTAGTTATCGCTTTACCTTGATGATGAAGATGTGATGTACTGTGGATGGTAGTTTCGGTATCGGATGCCCTTGATGATGAGGATGTGATGTATTGTGGATGATTCTGATCCTTTTGTAACTTCAATATCGGATATCCTTGATGATGAGGATTTGATGTATTGTGGATGGTTCTGATCTTTTTGTAGTTTCAATATCGGATATTTTTGATGATGTGATGTAGAAATGTTTTTGTTGAAAGTCTTGTTGTTACGATCTTCCGTAGTTACCGCACAACACAAAATATAAATGTTCACAAAGTTCAATAATATGATCTTTTCTCCTTCTTTTTATATTGCGCGCACAAGAGTTCAAAGTTTTGTAAAGAATAATTTTACAAATGTTCTTTGTTGAAAGTTCTGTTGCTACGATCTTTCGCAGTCAACTCAAAACACGAAAAAAATTTTATAAAGTTCAGTAATTAAAAGTTATAACGTTAATATGATCTTTCATATTACGCGCACAAAAAGTTCAAAATTTCGTAAAAAATAAGTTTACAAAGGTTTTCGTTCGCTCCTTGTTTTTTCTTTTTTTTTTTTTTTAAACAACGATTTGTAGATGGTAGATGGTATCGCACTAAGAATTAAAATTCAATCACTACCGCGTTAATATAAAACTTCTTCTTTTATGTTGGATAGGACTGCGATATCCTACCGACTGCGCCAATTTTGGGTTTTGAATAAAACCTTCCAAAAATAAAACCGCCGTTGTGTGTTTTTTCTTTCTTGTGTCAAAAATGTGACTGACTTTATTTTTACAAAATCTTAGTTTTTAATACAAAAAACAATGAAAAATGATTATTGACAATTTCTTATGAACTATTAGGAAATCAAATGTTTACAAAAAGTTTTATCGTTTTATTTTATTGATTGGGCAATAGTTCTTAAGAGTTTATTGTCAATTGTTGGCCACCCAAAATGTATTGGAACTGCAAACAAGCATTCTTGGAAAAGAATTATTAAAATATTTCAAGTGTTTTATGTATGCATGTTTGTACGCAGTGTTGTGGACAAATATGCATGTTAAAGATTTTCTTTCAAATGGGAACAATTAAACGAAAATTTGTATGTAAGTATATTTATTTAAGTGTGTATGTTTTGTTTGCTTTTATTGTAAATAATGTTTAAATTTCTTTTTTCTCTGTAAACATTTAATTCCGGGTTTAGTATTTAGGTATTAAAAGAAATTATAAAGAAAAGCAATGTTGCTTATAGGATTATTTTATTAGGGGTTAACTTATGGATAAAAATATTGTTTATATGATTATTTTATTAGGGGTTACTATAACTCTGTATCCCACCATGTAAAGTCTTTAAGTGAGCATCTGAAAAGAGTAATGTAGAAAGAGGATTTTTTTTCGTTAATAAAATTGGATGTTTTATGTTAAATTGCAGTTTTGCATTAAATAAACGCCCCCCAACCCTTAAGATATCCATTTCATCCAAAAGTGGCGCTAATTGTCTAATTTTACTTTGATTTGGTATTGGTCTATCAAGTTTTAAATAAGTAATTTTTTGATGGAACGTTTCGTTTTGCGTGAAATTAATTAATTTATTCATAGCACGATGAAGTTCATAAGTTTTAAGAAAACCAGATTCTCTTTCTTTGTTGTACATTGTTTGCTTAAGGTTGAAGAAATAGTGAAGAAGGTATGCAGTCGCACGTATTATTGCCGTAAGAGAAGAATATTTTTTAATTAGGTCAGCTAATATAGAGTTGTGAGAATTTGTTTCAGTTGCTGTGTCATATGTTGTAGTATGTGCTGTAAGATTTACAGAAGATTTATTTGGTTCAATGTGGACTTCAGTAGGAAAAGTAGGCTAAGTATCAGATGAGCTCTTCAGCCAATGTGGACCTTGCCACCATAAGTGATGGTTTAATAATTCGCTGGGCAGTAAGCCCCTAGACGCACAATCTGCTGGGTTTTCTCCGGAAGGAACGTATCTCCAGTTGCTGACGTCGCTGATATTTTTGATTTGTGAGACTCTGTTAGCCACGTATACTTCTAATTTCTTAGATTGATTCTTTAGCCATGCTAGTACTATGGTGCTCTCGGTCCAGTAGATAATACGACGAATGTTAAATTCTACGTTATTTTTTATTTTGAAGACTAGCTTTGCTAGTAAAGTAGCTGCACATAATTCAGGGTGCAACTTTTGTTTTTGATTGTAGTAGGTTTATTAATATCTCACCAGATTCTGTTGTTATGCATGAGTAAACCACAGCAGCACAAGCGATTTGTGAAGCGTCGCTAAAAGCGTGAATCTCCAAAGATAATGCTGGTTTATATCCTATCCATCTTGTTAGCTGAATCTTTTCAAGAACTTTTAATTCATTACGAAATTGGATCCACTCATCTTGTAGTTGTTCAGATAGTACATCGTTCCAATCAATATTAAATTTCCATAGTTTTTGAAACATGATTTTCGCAAGTATAGTCGTTGGTGCCAACCACCCTAATGGATCAAATAATTTCGCTGCATCTGAAAGCAAACCACTTTTATTTACAGGATTAGAAAAAGTAAAATTCATAGAAAAACAAAATGAATCATTGCTGATATCCCATGAAAGGCCTAAAGCTTTTGACATTTTTGGTTGACGAATATGAAATGAGTCCGTTTTTTCACGGTCTTCTTCAGGTACATTTTTTATCAGCTGAGGCGAGTTTGAATTCCATTTCCTTAAACGAAAACCATCAGATTTGAGCAAAGAACGAAGTTGGTTTTGTAACTGCAATGCTTCATCAAAGGTGTCAAGGCCAGATATTACATCATCCACATACGTGTCTCAACGAAGTGTTGCACAAGCTTGTGCATAATTGTTTTCCTCATCCATTGAAAGTTGCTGTAACACTCGTATAGCTAAATAAGGGGCAGAGGTTGTTCCGTAGGTTACCGTACGAAGTTTGTAGACGCATATTTTGTTTGTTTTTTCATCTCTCCAGAGAATGCATTGAAAATTCTGGTGATCTTCACAAACCTGAATCTGTCGAAACATCTTTTCCAGATCCGATGTAAAACCAATGCTATATCTTCTCCACCGAGTTATGATAGTTGGTAAATCATTTTGAAGAGCTGGTCCGGCAGAAAGTTCTTCGTTTATAGAAGTTTGAGGAGGTCTGCGGCTTCCACCATCAAAAACTACACGTAACTTCGTCGTTGTACTGCTTTCTCTTAATACACCGTGGTGAGGGAAGAAGTAAGCGTTTTTCGGAATAGCTTGCGGATATTCGCCCAATTTTACCATATGTTTAAGAGATTCATACTCATTCATGAATTTCTTGTATTCAAGAGCGAAAAGTTTCTTTGTTTGAAAGGAGGATTCAAGTTGCTTCAGTCTCTTTAAAGCCATATAATCTATGTGTGTAAACTTTGGCAGTTCTTGGCCTTGAAGTAGCCGTTTAAATGGCAAATAAACAGTGTATCTTCCATTTTTATCACGAAAATGAGTTTCTGAAAATAGTTTTTCACAAAAAATTTCTTCATTAACTTGCATCTTCCCATCAAGCAATTCTTCCTGTTCCCAAAATAAGCGAAGTTGATCATCTAAGGAGCAAACATTTATAGAAATTCCTGGGTTTACCACAGGCGGTCCAAGTCGGCCTGAGACCATCCAACCTAGTCGAGTTTCTTGTAGAAATATACTGCCTTCATATTTTATCATTCCATGTAGTAGTAGGTCACCATAAACATCATTTCCTAAAAGTAGGTCAATTTTTTCAGGAACTAAAAACTTAGGGTCTGCTAGGTTAAACTGATCCAAATTTGGAATGGCACGACTTTTATATTTGTTGGGGGCATATGATGTAACTGAGGGTACGATTAGTGCTAAAAGACATAATTCAAATTGTGTATCATAATTGGAGAAAATTGTAACATGAAGATATTTTTTTGGAAGTTACACCAGAATTTCCTCCAATACCCGAAATGTTAACGTGGGTTTTGTGCTTTGGTACTGACAATAGCTGCGATAGTTCTTCAGATACAAAAGACATTTGAGATCCTTGATCTACAAGAATTTTTACGTTAAAAGTGTCATTTGGCGTTTTTATAATTACCTTAGCGGTCGGCAATAGAGCTGGAATAAACTGGTTTGCATTGTGGCTGGAAAGATTTGTACTCACAGTTATTGTATGTGGCGTTGAATTAGACGCTGCAGCATTTAACTGTTTATTTGTTGTAGTATTTTGAGGTGAAGTAGATGGAAATGCTGGTTGTATCTGGTTTGCTGAAGTAAACTCGTTGTGGATTATGGTGTGGTGTGGTTCATGGCATAATTGGCATCGAGCATTTAACTTACATGATGATTGAAGGTGGCCAGTAATAAGACAGTTTCGACATAAACGTTTTTGATTTACCAAATTCTTCTTTTCATTGGATGCTAAAACAGAAAATCGGAAGCACTTATACAGTGAATGACGTTTGTTGCAGCAGGGGCAGTTATCATCCTGGCTGGTTGTGGCGTTATGAACACGAATTGTTCTAGTTGGTTTAATTCGGTTTTCCTTAACAAAGAAAGAATTGGTTCTAACCAAATTGGCATGCGGTTTGCTTTCTCCTTCTATTGATTCCAAAGTCCTGAATGTAGTTTCTAGAAAAGAAAGCAGAGTTGACAGTGGCGGTATTGTTGTACTAGCGTTAAGGGACTGTTTCCATTCTTTACGAGACTGTATGTCTAGTTTTTGAGTCGTCACATAAATGAGGATAGCATCCCCTACAGAAATATTTACGTTCAAAGCTTTAAGTTGAGCCAGGTTGTTCCTGGTGGTGTCTAATAGCTCTTTAACACTACTAAATGAACCGTTCGTTGACGGTATAGCAAATTAACGTTTTAAAATTTGTTCAACAAGTTTCCGTTCATTATGGAAACGCTTTTCTAAAGCTTCCCAAGCTAAATCGTAGCTAGAGTCTTGAGAAGGGTATTCGTTGATCATATTGAGCGGCGTTCCTGTGCAGGAACCCTTTAAATAATACAATTTTTGTACCTTTGACAAAGAAGTATTGTTGTGGACAAGTGACATAAACATGTCTCGATAAGAAATCCATTCTATATAATTTCCAGAGAACACCGGAAGATTAATTTTTGGGAGCCGCGCTCCAGCGATAAAAGTTTCATTGCGGCTGCTCGTGGCTGCAAATGTACTAGCATGGACAGTAGGAGTCTGTGGAGAATCAAAATCAAAAAGTATATCAAGAAGTAAAGTTTTAAAAGAAATATATGTATCGTAATATTTATAATAAACGTCGGTACTGATGTACGGTACATCGGTATTATTTATCGAAGAGTCCCGAATCACCTCAATGATCTGAGAGTGGCCATCTTTAAAGGTTTTAAAGTTGAGTTCCAAATCTTCGATCATAGTTTGGACATAACCTTTAGTGATTGCAGCTTTTGGTTTACCATTGAATACATTGGCCATACGTTCAATATGGTTAAACAGCTTTCTTTGGTCTTCGATTTCAACAGCAATAGTTTCCATTGTGGATGAATTTGGCACGAAATTCGTTACAGCAAAAGATGAAGCAATAGTTGTTTGCCAGTTTATTAAAACCGTAGGCTCGACGGTAGTAAAGTTAATGAACAGCATACAAGTATGTATAAATTATTGGGATTTCGTCAGCACATGGACAGTTCCCTGGTTTCGGCACCATTTAATGTAGGTGTCTTTTCCAAAAAAATAATCGTTGATTTAATGTTTTAATAATTTCATTTTATTTATTTATTAAATTCATTTTACTCATATATTAAAACACTTTCATATTAATTTAGAAAAGAATGTTTGCTTATTATTTATGACAGTACTGTACTGTCTTTTTTTCTTTTAATTGTTCATGTACATATGTACTTAGTTATGAACTTCAATATTCAACGTTTGAAACAATAATGATAAATTGTATCAATGCTAGCAAAAAGCAAGTGTTAATTTTTTAATGATCTTAATGTTAATACATAATTGTAAGTACTTTGGTTTGGCCTAACGGTAAGAACTAGTTTTGTTTAAGCTGAGAGAAATAGATTTACAGATTTACAGATTTTTTAAATTTTTTCTTTATTTTGAGTAAATTGCATTCAAAGTTGCTACTAACACAAACATAAAATTATACAATACTATGTGTGTGTTTCTTAAATTTGTTAATGTTTTTGTAATAAAAATGAGTTTTTTTTGTGTTCATTTGTGAATTGACTATAATTGATTAGCATAAAAAATAAAATTTCCTAGATTTTGCACTCGAATTTCGAGGGCTGGAATCAGCTAGTAAATATAAAAATTTAAACTATGCTAACTAATTTTATGAATGACAACATTAGTCAAATTAGAAAGGGAGGATTAGCGTGATTATATTCATAAGGTGTACGATAACTTTATTTAGTCACTGACAAATGTATTTTAGTTTACGACTAAATATCATTGTCCAAAATATGTTTAAGTGCAAACATCTGCTGATACGACAATTTACAATAAAGTCATTGCTCGAACTTCAAATGTATTGTGATATACTAAATTACGCTATACCCCATATGTAGGTCATGTATATTTTGTTTAATCATGTATTTTTTATACACAGTCCAATCAAGCTTTGAAAATTTTAATAATATAAATAAAGGAAAAAATAAAGAACAATTAATAATCAATTAACATCCAACAATAAGGTAGTTTAATTTAACGTCGGTTATTGAAAATAATTTAAATACATTTCTTCTTATACCACACACCAGTTCGGCTTTCGTAAAGAACATGGCACAATTGAACAGGTAAATCGCATAACGGATCGGATAAGAAGAACATTTGAAGATATGAATTACTGTTCGGCTATCTCCTTAGACGTTGCCCAAGAATTCGATAAAGTATGGCACGAGAGTCTGCTTTATAAATACAAAATATGTTTCGACCCAATTGCCACAATATTCTGGAATCATATCTAACCAACAGAAATTTTCGAGTAAAGTACAAAAGTCACACCACTGATGACTTTAAAATCAAAGCAAGTGTTCCTCAAGGAAGCGTCCTAGGTGCTATTCTGTATATAGTATTTACATGTGATATACACAACGAACCAGAGATTAACCATGTCAACTTTTGCAGATGACACAGAGATTCTCAGCATTTACAATAATCCTATAATTGCATCAATGTTGCTAAATGAACACCTAAGCGACATCGAGATCTGGCTATCTACCTGGAGAATCAAGGTAAATGAACAAAAGTGCAAACATGTAACATTCAGCTTAAGGCCCGAAATGTTGTAATCCCACACACCAACGATGTCGTCTACCTTGGCATTCATTTGGATCGACGACTCACATGGCGCAAACATATTGAAGCTAAGAAAACCCA
This sequence comes from Cordilura impudica, assembly GCA_963682025.1. NCBI lineage: Eukaryota > Metazoa > Arthropoda > Insecta > Diptera > Scathophagidae > Cordilura > Cordilura impudica. The sequence goes on from OY821520.1 coordinate 215,462,704, forward strand.
AATAAAATTAAAAGCCTCTAGTTCTACATTGGCTAGTAAACCAACAATTGAAACTGACATTTGAATATAAAGTCCTGTTGTATAACAGTATAATAAAGCCAATATGGACACCATAGCTTTGGAGAAACGCATCTAAAATCAACATCGATGTCATACCGCTGTTATAACAGGAGCTCCTTGGTACATAAGGAACAAAATTTTACACAAAGATTTGTATTCCTCTAGCGAAGGATGAAATCCCCCGTCTGCAATCAAATTATAACACGAAATTGGAAACTCACCCGCATCCACTTGCAAGAAAGCTGATAAACACTGCAGACATAACACGTCTTCGAAGAAACGAGCTGCCTACAATACCGTTAGACCCCGCTGATTTTTGGGAGAACCGTTTAATAATGACATTTTATTTTTTGAAAATATCTTCGTTTAAAAAATATTTAACTTATCTTTTATATTTAAGTTCATAATATTTAGTTTTTAAGACATGTATAATTATTGTTAGGTCCACCACAGAGCAGATCCAATAAATAAAAGCATATAAAAAAATTATCTATATGATAACATGGATCTCACGGCAATTTAAGTTGATCTCATAGCGGTCATTTGTATGGGGACTAGGTGTGAACATCACCAATTTTCACCAATTTTAATAGCATTCGTCCTATGACCGATAGAAGCTTATGTACCAAATTTAATCAAAATATTTTCATAATTGAGACCTGTTGTTTGATTACAAGATTTACGTGGACGGACGGACAGACATCGCAATATCGACTCGGCGATTCTGAATCGATCAGTATAATAAAAGGTGGGTCTCGGTTACATAATTTTGATTAGTTACAAACATAAGCTATAAAAATAAAAGGTAATTTATTTATTTTTTAAACTTTCAGTCTCAACCAGTAGCGCGATTCAGTAAGTTCTTTTAACGATAATCGAATCGTTATAAAAAGAAAACAACAAAATTATTTTGGTATTCAGTAAAATTTTTAAACGATATTCGCTATTGTTAAAGTCAGCTGTTGTTGTTATCTACAACAATTTTTGTGTTATTATAAAAACCTTTTATATAAATAAAAAAATTATTTTATATTGAAATAAATAAACAAAAATATTAATAAAAAATAAAGAAACTAAACATAAACACAAAATCAAACACGAAGTGATTTCACACCGAAAACGCCGCAGTACGACGTCATTTACGGCTGTCACATCTATATCACTCACCCCATTGGGACCGGAAAACGTATACAGATCAGGGGGCTGATTTAACGCACTTACACCCCGATTAACCATCCAGTCACTCAACATCTCACCCTGGTGGTGATTCTAATATCCAGACGAATGCCTGGATAACTTACTGAACCACATTGGAGAAGATGCGTTCGCGTCCATACCTAGGATAATTGGGTTTCTACTCGCTAGTAGTAGCACCGTATCCATATACGAGATATAAGGCTCCAATGGGCCGCTGAACTGACAGTATATGCTTGCCAGGAGGATTTTTCCAAATCTTCCCTCGACCAAGAGTCATACTCCTAGTACGTCAGCAGATACCAGCATACACTCTACGTCAAGATCGACGACAATTACAGCGACCTCAACTCTAGAACAAGGAAATACCCTCATAAATGAGGGTAGACCACTTACACAACCGTCGGTTGAGTAAGGTTCCTGAAGCAGGGCAGACCCACTCTTCATGGCAACCATCCTCTCTCGCCCTCGCGACCAACACGCTGTACGTGGGACAGACGTCGGTCATCATAAGATTTTCACAACGATGAACGACGTGACCGGTCTGTCCGCACTGATGACAGACGTCACACTTACTGCGACCATCCCTCACCATATGATCAAACCCAAGACAACGATAGCAGCTAGGGATAAGTTGATAACGTCTTAGGCGGAACCTAAACCACTTAACGTGGCAGCCTCCGGCATTCAGAAGGGCTTCCATGACATCGCCATTACCCTCCAAAATAACGTCGATCGCTCCGCCAGAGCGCACGTTCCACGGTCGACTCACGAGCCGTACCCCCTTGAAGTATTTTAAGTCATTCGTTACTTTATGTTCAGCTCATAGAATGCATCAGGAGTGATCTCGGAGTGAACCTTCTGGACGACCACTCTAGTATCCAGCCTATCGTTGACCGACACTTCCAGTCCATGTTCTGAAAATTCAGGATTCCGGACGATCCTCTCCGACTGAGGAGGTGCGTATGACCGCCCCACCACTACGAACCACCTTGACCGCATGAACACGTACCCCGAGTGAGTGGCCTACTTAATTTACAACTTTTTTGAAAACGTCTTCAGATTTAGGTGCCATCTTGCTACGCACGACAACCGACCACGTCTCCACTAGTCTCGGTGAAGGGGCGACAGGCGCGTTCTGAGACGGGAGGTGACGAGGTTGAGCAGCTATAGGTTGATCCACCCGAGATACACGAACATTTGGCGTAGCGCTCCCAGTACCAATGTCATCAGTAATTCTTCTAACCGCCCAACTTGATTGAATGAGCAGAATGAGCACCACAGGGCCCAGAAGGGGAAACACCTGTGGAGATTGTTGGTACCGGAGTTAAACTTCTCCCTAAGCCAACGTGCAAGCTACCCATGCTGCCGGCTAAACTACCTACGCTGCCAACGTCAGTCCTTATGGCAGTCTTTCTCCTATCTTGTCCTGAAAACATCTGTTTCAAGAAAACTCTTTCCTCCCGATTTGGGAGAGCCAGGTTTGAACCGCTTTCCGTCCATGTAAACCGTCGATTCTCCGTTGTCCATGTCCGAGTCGGAATGGCGAAGTCTACTACCACCGGTGGGTGGCACCTCTTCAGTCAAATCGACTTTGTCCGGCACACTTACATCAGTATCCGTCCCGTGTTCGTCACCCTCTGTGCCGTTAGCTGGTATAATGTTCGATGATTGCACGCCTATAACGTTCGACGTAAATTAAAGACACTTGTTGTTTTTCTCTGTAAATCTAAAGCGCCAATCTTTTATTTACAAACAATAACCCTGCTTATAAAGAACTTATGAGAAGTTCTAGACTTCTTCGCTAAAGAGAACTTTCTAAAGTACTCTTAATAATTATTAATACTAAGAGAGATGTTCTAACATGCTCTCGATAATTTTAAATCTATCTTTAATTATTTAGCTAGGTGTGGTTTAAAATCTTTAATACTAAGAGAGATGTTCTAACATGCTCTCGATAATTTAATTCTACATTCAATTAGTTAATGGGGTGTGGCTTAGTTTGGAAAAATGGATACTCATTGAATCAATGTCTAGTGGCGCGTGGCTTCACTCTCAGTTTCATTATTACTCACTGAGAATACAAGTGCTGCCGCATTCCATTCAGTCCATTGACCATATGTAGTATATGTGTATGACTCGTGCCATAGAAATGAGAGCCACCCCATTGTTTGTATATATGACGCTGTACGTTAGCATATGGCCTACATTCGTACGCTACGTCATGTATACACGACACCCCGGTTCTAAAAAAAATCCTACAACTGTTTGTAATAAAAGTTGTTTGATTTTTGAAATGTAGTACGGTGTCTTTGAATTGAATGGGTTTTGCTTTAAGTACAATATGATTCATTCTTGTTTACACTGTTTGGTTAATGTTTACAATAATTTTCGTTTAATTGTTTTGGATTTTGGACTCTTGAAAAAATATTCGGTAATCTGATTTGTTTTAATGTATTTTGTTAATCTTCATATTACTAAGTGTATTTTTGAAGTTTTGGTTAATTGAGTCATGGATAGAAATGTACATGTTGTGTAGATTGAAATTTGAATTTATACAGTAAAAATAAAAAAAACGATTAAACTTATTGAACTAAATTCTTATTCTATATAGTGTTACAATTTTTATTTCTACATTTATTAACGTATATATTTTTGTATATTATTTGTTTTTCTTTATTTGTGTGCATATTGTTTTCTTATATACATTTTGTTTGTTTGTCAATTTGTTTCATTATATTTCTTTAATAAATTTTTATGTAATATTTTCTCTTTATCTTTAATTTTCAAAGTGACATTTAAGTCATCAATTTTAGTTACTTCATATGGTCCCCTATATGGAGCTTCATATTTTTTTCTATTTTCTGCTTTAACTAGTACTAAATCTCCTATTTTTAATTGTATGCTGTTTTCCTTATTAAATGAATTAAGTCTACGTTTTTTCTTTACCTCTATTATTATTTCCCTAGCATAATCTAATGATTTTCTTAACCTAATTTTGAGCTCATTTGCATAGTTATCTATATTGTATATTTTGTCATTGCCTGTAAAGTTTTCACCCGGTACGTTTGGTAATTTTCCAAAAACCAATTCAAATGGGGAGTGTTCCGTATCGACATGCGGTGTTATGTTATATGCAAATGCGTAGTATGAAATCCATTCGTGCCAATTATCTTCATCTACGAAAGACAAAAAGTATTCATTTAGGACTCTATGATTCCGTTCGAATGTACCTAAAGTCTCGTGATGGTACGGAGTTGAGAATCTCTGTTCTATTTTTAACAAATTGCATAGTTCCCTTAAAAGTTCGTTTGTAAATTCTGTACCCTTGTGAGATTTTAAAGTTTTAAATGTCCCATATCTTAATATCAAACCATCAACCATAGCCTTTGCTATTGATTTGGCTTCCTTTGTCTCCATAGGAACTGCTATAATATATTTTGTCAGTTCACACTGCATTGTCAGTATGTATCTGTAAAAACCTGATGGACGCAGTGGTCCTACTGTGTCAATTACCACGGTCTCAAAACTTTTCCCAGGTGTGTCCGTTATATTGAATTGTTCTTTTGTGTGCCTTATCTGTTTGTTCCTTTGACGAAGATCACACGTTGATACATATTTTCTTACCATCTTGTGCATATTCTTCCATACATATTTTTGTTTAAGCCTTATTAAAGTCTTTCTTATCCCGAAATGACCTCCGCATGGTGTGTTGTGATACAATTTCATTAATTTTGTTCTCTCTTCGCTGTCTATTATGTTCTGAGGTTTAGTATATAGTATAATTTTGACGTCATTATTATTTTTAATCTTGTTAAATTTTTCTTTTAATTTCCCATGGGTTATAATATCAAATATTTCGTCACCTTTTTCCAGTGCGAATATAGCATAGTTCAATCTGCTTAACCTGAAACATAGTTTCTCCAACATATTATCTAGATAAATATGATTATCACTACATTTTACGATCGTGTGGTTCACAGAATGATTGTCTTCAATTCGTAAATATTCCTTTGTCGACTTTGTTAATATAAATTTTAGTTTTCGTGCACGTTTTATATCTTTCATGGATGTACATCCCCACATTTTGAGTTCATGACGCTCAATAGAAGATGATTCATCCTTTTCCTCAATTTCATATTTATCCTCATTATCAATTTTATCATTATTTACCTCATTTTGTATCATTTTCCTTTTCATTGTTCTAGTAATCACCAGCATCTTTTTGCTTAATTCGTCAATTTTATTGGGTACCATAGCTTTCAATATGTTTTAATTTAATTCTATTCTTGACAATGCGTCTGCATTTGTGTTGCTTGTCCCTTTTTTAAATATTATTTCGAAATCATAATCCGATCGTTCTAGTCTAATTCTTGTTAATTTGGAATTCGGGTTTTTATGAGAAAACAATGCGACTAATGGATGATGGTCAGTCACTACAGTAAACTTTCTGTTTACCAAGCGATATGTCCGCACCTGTATCTATCAAAAATGTAATTTCCCTGTCAATCTAACGTAATTTCTAAGGTTCGATGCTATACTGTATATCTTTATGGTTTCTACTGTGCTGTTTCCGAAGACTGGGATGTTATCATCTCCGGAATTTGGGAGTTTCCCTGGTTCTGTATCTGATTCACATTACGATATCTTCTATTATTGTTATTTCTATTGCTATCCATTATTAAAATTTGTTTTAATTCTCTTGAGGAAAAAAAATGTTATATAACAAAATTTATTGTTGCACTAATTTAACGTTTATGTCTAACAAACTTCTATTTATATATGTGTATAATTTAATTTATTCTATTAGCATTCTTATTTTCATTTTTCTCTTCTTATGCTTCTTTATGCTTTTTATTTCATTCTTTAATTTATAGTATTTTCTTTTGTATATTTGTAAATTTTAAATTTTATTTCCATAGTTTTGTTTACGATATAGATTATAATGTAATTTTAAAATTTTCATAGAATCTTGTTTCTAAAGAAATTTTTCTTATAATGTATGTAGTGTATTATCTTCTTCTATATTAAATCTTATTTAACAATTTTATCAAAAAATTATTCTTAACCTATGTACATATAATTGGACAAATATAAGTAACGTACATATTTCAATTAATTAAAGATTACAAATAATTATTTAATCTGATCAAATTGTAATTTATTTTATAAAATTATTTTATTATATTTTCAAGTTTATATATAAAAAAAAAATGTTCGTCATTTTGAAATATATCTACTAGTTCGTATATTTCCTTATTATCAAAATGGTCTCTAATTCAGTAGTCGATGGTCGCAAAATGTCCTTTTATGTCGGTCTTCCCTTCATTCCTATGTCTTTCCATAATCTGGTTAACCATTCTACTTTCCTTTCTAGTGTAGCCTTATCCATTTTCTTTTCTATCTTTTTCTTTCTCTGTTTGTCTAAACTACCAAAATATTTCTCATAGTCGAAGTTACGGATTTCTTCGTCTAGTCTGTCTAACATATCTGTCCCTTCTTTTATGTTATCTTCCTTACCATCTTCGACGATTATTGGAATGTTCCTATTACTAGACATTTTTGTTTTATTTTTATATAAATCTTTAAAAAAAAAATTTCTGTTATTTATGCCATGTTATGTACAGCTTGCCTATGTATCTGCTTCTTTACGTATTTCTTTATATATTTAACCAATACTGTGATAGCACAAATTAGTATCATGACCTTAAAACTAATGCTTATTGCTGTCGGAGCGTTTCTCTGTTGCTGTCACTACTTCCTTTATATTAGTCTGTGTACTGCCCATTATGAAATTTTCCTTTCTTTCCAAATATTTTGTACACTACAATATCTTTGCATAATTTATAAAATTTACTTTTGTTTATGTTTGTTGTTTTATGTTCTCTATTAATATTGAAAAATTCCAAATGAATTTCCTTGTACTACAACAAGAAGGTGGTTAGCAATCTGGAGCCGAAAACTAGGAAAAATCCAATAAGAAAAAAAAAACATACAAAAGAGTGTTGATTTTTCATAAAATGTGAAGTAACGATATACTTTCCTTTATTACAATGTGCAAATTCCAAAACAATTTTTCTTATAAAATATAACGCGAAATTACGGCCAAACTTCGGCGTCACAGAAAAAAAAAAAAAAAAAACCAACTCAATTTGGTTACGAATTCACAACGAATGCCCAAAAAACGACAAACTTCTTTCGTTAAATATAATATTAAAAAGTAATATATATTGAAGGTGGAGTCCTCTATGTGTCAGCTTCAAAATAAGCATTAGGGTGACCATCCCAACTTGAACATCCCGGCCGCCTTGCAGTACTGCAACAAAAACTTTCGACCCAAGACCAATATAGAGAATCAAAGAAAAAAAACCAAAAAACTCCAAACCTTCAAATATAAAAGAAATAAATCCATTAGAATCAATTTTATTCAAAAAATTAAATTACTGAAAATAAAAAAATTAGTTCCAAACGCCAGCAGCAACCGAATACGTAACTAAGCTACCAGCCGTTACAAAGGAAAAAAATATGTTTAAGTATCATGACCTCAAAAGAAAAGTATACCACTTGCAGGTTTAACACTTCACGAAAGACAAGATCCTGAAATTATGTACCCAAAAACAGTGAATTAGGCCAATGGTTTTCCGCCAGCCATGCCATTCCGAATTATTTTCAAATAAACATCACTACCAAAAGCTAAGTTGGCAGGTGCAGCTACGTAAAATTAAGGACCAGCCAATTGTAGAACCGGAAACTTATCTAAAATTCTTCAATCGGCCAACTTCGAAGGCGTCAATACGTTTCAATACTCTTACTGCTATTATAGTTGCCACGGATAATAACCAAACACCTTCCTCGAAACTATCGAGCATGCTGAGCTCGTATCAATAAGGGCTCCTTCTAAAAAGTACCGTTCCTTCGACACAATATTGATAATAGCTGTCGGCTTCAACATTATCGTCTTGCTGATGTTGTAGATCGGCAATGAAATGACACCATGGGTTCTACGGCTATCCTTTCGGGACTGTGCGTGCTGATTGATGTTCCCCAATTGACTAGGAAATCGCGCCTCTCGCATCCCATATCACCGGACGAGATCGTGTCCCCTGGTGAGCTTTGGGACAAAATGCGTCCTCTGCTCTTTGGGCGGGTAGATGAAGATTGTCCCCGTTCGCAAAGATTTATTTTTATTTTCTTGCTCTGGTTCTTCTACTTTTGACAGTTAGAGCTTGGTCTCGTCCCCGGCTTGTGGAGGAGCGTGTGATGTAGATCACAGCAGCGTTTGCATTTCCCCGTCCTCTCGCAAGTACGCCAGGTGTGATCATGGTTCAAGCAGCCCGCACAGTATTTATATATTGAGACCAATTACATTCTTTCACGGTAGTCCACATGTAGAAATTTATCGCTTAGATGCAGCGAATGATTATCCAAGCGCGACAAATCATTTGGCCATGGGTTTCGGCGGAACTCTAAATACTTCTTAGTAAGGGTCATGATACTATACAAGATTTTTGTAACAAAAATAAAGGAAGTTAATAAGTTGGAAGAACCACAAGCTTCACAACTGTCCTAGTAATTAAGCCATGCTCTGTCTTTAACTCTACCACCCGAACATGACCGTCTTTACCGAAGTGGACTTTTAGCACTCAACCTATTGCCACTCAATTGCCGGCAGGTTGTCTTCACGTATGACAACCAAATCACCAATCTTAATATTCCTTTTCGAACATTTTCGATAACGTCTTTTGTTGCGTCCAACTTTCGCGTAACCGGACACACACGAAGGAAGAGGTTTGCTGTTGTGCTCAGATAAGGGACCGGACAAGATCCAACCAAATATTGTCTCTTGTGCCATTAATTTGCCAAAAATATTGCGTTTAACCCCATCTAGCATTATTTGAGAATAAACGTCACCCCCAAGTAATATATCCACTTGACCACTCTTTGCAAAGTTCGGATCTGCTAACTCGATATCTCGTAATGAATTTGAGCCAGAAATAACTAAAGACTCATTAGGCAACGTTCCTGTCAATTTGGACAAAACCAAACCGTTCACATCAAGTTTAAACTGGCTATTAAGGTGAGACCTCAAAGTAAATGAACATTGCTTTTTGACAGTACCTGCGATAGTGTTATTTAAACCAGATATTGTGGCATTTATGCTCTTGACTGGCAAATTAAGTTGTCTTTGCAATCTCTCCGAAATAAAAGTAGCCTGAGATCCCGAATCAATAAGCGCCCTTGCCCTAAAAACACCTCCCCGGTGCACGATACTAACTACAGCAGTCCCTAAAAGTATATGCTTTGAGAAAGTAGCAAAACAGTTTTGAACATTTATATCCGGTGCAGTCGCAGTACTTGTACCTGGTCCATCGGCAAAATAATTAGAAGGAAAAGATCCAGACACTTGTCTATGCAATAACGTGTGGTGCTTAAGCTTACATGTTAGGCAACAGAAACTACTTTGACATGCATTTAATTGGTGACTATCACTAAAACAATTTATGCAAAGGTGATGTCTTTTAACCACTAGAAATCTTTCTGTCGGAGTCAGTTTCAAAAATTTCGGACAAGTCCTTAACAAATGGCTCTTTGCACAAAATGGGCACGATGTTCCCACAACGTTCGCCTGATAAGTTCTAACCCTCTTTCTCAAAAGTGAATTTCTGCCCGACTGACATTCATTCCCAACATCAGACTTCCCCAAATATTCTGTTCCTTCGGAACGAATATCCGAAACAGTTTCCAACGACTGAAACCGAGAAGTCAGGAAAGTGTCCAAATCTTTCCATTTAGGAATCTCAGTATTGATGCTGACTGTCTGTTCCCACAAAGACAACGTAAGTTCAGGCAATTTGGTAGAACAAAGATAAACTAGAATTGGATCCCAATTAGAGATAGCAATTTCATGTAAATTAAATGCCGAAATGCAATTATTAATGTCTCGTTGTAACCGTTTTATTCCGTCCGCAGACTCTGATTTGACAGCTACAAGGTTAAATAAGACCCTGAGTTGGCTATTGACTAAAATGCGTTTATTTTCGTACCTATCCTTTAAATTGGCCCAAGCACATTCAAAGCCCTGATTGGTGAGGGGAGATTTCTTGACAATCTCCAAAGCTTCATCCCGAGTATTTTGGCGAAGGTAAAATAACTTTTCGACTGAAGTTAAAGAGGTACCGTTTATGTAAACCGCAGTGAACATGTCACGAAACGAAGGCCAGGACTGATAATCACCATGAAATACCTCAGTAGTACAGGGCGGAAGCTGAATATGATGGGCAGGCATATGACTTTCGACATAAGTTGGAGCCCCTGCTGAATTTGTCCCACCATGAGTAGATGAAAGTATAGGCCTATTGACAAAACTTTGCGAAAGTTCACCCATTATCCCAGCACAAGATATGTAGGCCAACCTACATTCCTTAAATAATTGTTTGGCTGAATCACAATCTTCCTCAGAATCTTTTGTGTTACCAGCGGTAACAAAATCTTCATAAGAAAGTCTTACTTTCTCCCAAAGAGTTGTGAATTCTTCTTTCTGAAGGTCGATAGTAAACGACGTGTGGTTTCGCTGTGGCATATCATTACACTCATTCTCAAATTCGAGGAATAGAGTAGCCATTTTCTCAAATTTAATTAATTTGTTCGACTTTGCCATCTTTCCAAGGAAAAATTTATTTAAAAAAAAGAAAAATAAAAATATCAAAAACACTAAAATCGAGAGAAAAGCAAAATTACAGAAAATTTTTTTTATGAAATGAAAAGGTAAAAAGAAATTCTATCAAATCAAATTCCATCCCCCACAAAGTAAAAATAGAACAAAGATACAAAATTATATATTTTTGAAATTTAAGTTTCTGAGTTGAAAGCTTCTGTCGAATGAATGTATTCTTTTACAGAACTGGAGAACTGCCTCTCATTTTTTAGCTTTAATATGCCTATTAAACTAGAAAGAACTAATACCGTCCAATTCTAAACTTGATTTTTTTTCTAAGAAATTATTACTTTGGGGCTCTGAATGAAACTTCACCGGTAAAAGCAAAATTTTGCTTCAGAAAAATAAACAGAAGTTATTGCACTTAAAAATTTCCCTATTTAAAAAATTATGTATTTCGCAAATGAAATCGCACCTTTACTGCACTGCTTTTGTTTGAAAAATTAAAATTATCGATCTAATGCACATGAAGCAATTAAGTCAAATTCTCATTTTTTTAAAAATATATGTATATATATATATGTACCATAACGTACCTATTTATCTTGCCCAATGCTGTCAATAAAGAAACACACACTCGTTGATCAGTGCAATTCCTCTTTTCTCTTCTTTGTGGTGTTTGTTTGTATAATACACTCTCTGTGTGTAGATTTTATTCCTCAACAGAGCGTACGGTTCTTGTTTTTTATATATTTTCCTTCGTTTTCACACACACGACATGTATAAAACACAATATTTAATTAAAAACAAAAAATCACTGCACTAAATGTTCTTGTGGATGTATATAAGCAAATAAACAAACACTGTGGCGAATTCAATTGACAGATGGTCGTAGGTACACAACACGGTGTTGGTAAGAGTAAAAATAAAGCAGAGTGGCTTAGATTAATCACTACTCACTCCTTTATATTAAGTAGTATATTCTAACTACTTTTTTTTACCTCACAAAGGTTTCCTTAAAAAATTTTATTAAATAAAAAATTCCTTATAAATTTTTCCAGTGACAAAAAATATTCCGATGCTATCCGGTTCGATAAGGACCAGTGAAAAATTCCAAATGAATTTCCTTGTACTATAACAAGAAGGTGGTTAGCAATCTGGAACCGAAAACTAGGAAAAATCCAATAAGAAAAAAAACATACAAAAGAGTGTTGATTTTTTCATAAAATGTGAAGTAACGATATACTTTCCTTTATTACAATGTGCAAATTCCAAAACAATTTTTCTTATAAAATATAACGCGAAATTACGGCCAAACTTCGGCGTCACAGAAAAAAAAAACCAACTCAATTTGGTTACGAATTCACAACGAATGCCCAAAAAACGACAAACTTCTTTCGTTAAATATAATATTAAAAAGTAATATATATTGAAGGTGGAGTCCTCTATGTGTCAGCTTCAAAATAAGCATTAGGGTGACCATCCCAACTTGAACAAATATTCTTTTAAAATTTTTCTTTTAAATTAATTTTGCTTCAAAATATTGCCTCATTACTTCTGTAGCTATGTTCTGTAACTCTCACATCGGAAAGTTTTCACATGGAACATATAAAAATGAAACAAAAACGTTGTGAACTGACACAAAATACTGTTTCTCACATTCGACTGGTTCTGTAACTTTATTTTGTGAGAACTATCTGTCACGTAACGTTTTTTCTCACATTTATTGGAAAAATGAGAAAAAAGTGTTTCTGTAAAGTAGGCATGTGAAAAGATTTGAAATTGAACTGTCAAATTCACTCACATCTGAAATCTATGCGAAATGAGTTTTTAAATTCAGTTGCTTTAAAAAAAATATATATATATATATATATATATAAAAGATGGCACCGAATATTGGAGAAAAGGTTAGAAATATATTAATTTTTTATTTATCATTTACTTTTAGTATTTACATTTAAATTTTTGTTTTTGCAATTATTCAGAATGTGCAACGAATTTTCTAAATTCAAAAAAAAAAAAAAACTTGTGGACTACGTCTTCCAATTTAACTATAAAGAAAACCCTGATCTTCATTATGTCGGCACGAATTTATGGTCTGCTTCAGAAGTTGTGGCAGAAGAAGATGTTATAGATAGCATATACGAAACCATAGCGTTGTTACCACCACACACCTTAAACTTGAATGATACTGAAACTGTAACAATATCGGACAATGATGATAAGGATAAAGAAAAATCATTCTGAGACAATATTCACTTATATATGCACTTTTTAAGTACTTATATATGCACTTTTTAAGCACTTATATATGTACTTTTTAAGAAATTATATATGCATTTTTCAAGCACTTATATATGTACTTTTTAAGTACTTATATGCACTTTTTAAGTAATTTAATTAAAATTTCAGACAGTTCTTAAATATTGATTCTTTAATTGTTGGAAAAATTGTGAGCAATAAATTAATTTGACATTTTTGAAATTTTAACTTAATTCATTTAAAATTTTTTTTTTATTTATACATATGTACGATTTTTAATAAATTTTTTTCATTTTTTTACCCTAAAACATTCTCTTACTTTGTTTATAACTAGCTCCAGCTTTACGATTGTGATTAGCTCTAGATGATTTATTACCTAGAATGTCTTTTCTTGGCCCTGACTCTTACTGCGCCCCACCACATTACGCGGCTGTTGTGGCGTAAAAGAGCCCTTTTGAGCATATTTAGCCTCACGTTTAGCTTCATAAAGAGCTGTTGCGTCTTCTGGATTTTCACAAAAATTCATACATTTACGTTGGTTATTATGCTGTTGTCGGGTGTTGGAATCTTCCACTTCACTTTCGTTTTGATCTTACGATACATCAGCCACGTTAGACAACACTTTTTAATGTCTTTTGATTTTATAACTCTTGTTTAACATTTCAACAATGCCTCAAACCTATCATCGTATTCATCATCATATTCGTCGTCATATTCTGGATCTCTTTCGCTAATCATGGAATATTTTGATAACGATGTTTAATTGCGGCCAAGTCACTTTTATCGTCTAAGAGTTGTGTAGCATTTTGTGGAGCATTTGGAAAACCCTTACCCTGCTTAATAATACATTGAGGATTATCTTGGTTCATTATATCATATTTATCACTATCGAAAACATTATAATGTTCAATACCGCTTTCTTGATAGAACTTATCTTGTGGATCGGGTGGTATATAAACTTCATTAACATCGGCTTGATCTAAATCAGGTGGCAAATTGTATTCCAATCCCGCCGCTATAGCTTCTTCGCTAGAAGTATACCGAAATGAAAGCCGTCTAATGAAACCAGTGTCCAGATGAGGTAGACAATCCAATATCATGGCAATTTCTGACTCAAAATCTCTCTTCGCAGGGTTTTTAGTGTTGTTTTTTGTAACCTCTTTTTCTGCTCAATTTTAGGATCCGTTTTGATTGTCTTAGCATTCGTATCAATAATATCTTGATGTATTATTAGATTTGGTAAATCATTTATGGTTTCCATGGTAGCAGCTTCATTTTTATAACGTACTATAAAGTTGGCTTTAAAAGAATCTCTAGAAAACGAATATATTTATACATGATTTTTTTAAATTTATATGCATACTCACAAATCGCTGCAAGGTTGCTTTAATATTTCTACATCTAAACCCACGGGATAGTGACGTTCATAATCGACCACAAAAGTTTGCTCTGGCAAACATTCGGTTAATAAGGCAATGTGTTCTTCGGAAGGCATTAAACTCAATTCTCTATAAGTTATACGAAACTTTTAGCAAAGTACTTACGGTTCAGCTAAGACCGTTTCGATATATGAGTAGGCAATACTACGAAACGCTTTCAAAAACTGCAAACGAGCATAATTTAACCATAGTAAACTTTTAGCCCCCTCATTAATCAGAAAAATATTCTTATACAAAAAAGGCAGCGTGTTATAAAAGTTGGCTATATGAGCCAATTTGATTTCGCCACACATAGATCTTACAGCAGGACATACATCCAGCATTACATTTAAGGTAAATGCACGATCTAAAGTATACAAAGCGACATTAATTTAAGTTCTTATATTTAATATATACAACTTTATGTTTACTTTTATTTGTTTGTTTTTATTTTTTGACAGCTGACTTGGAATATAACAATAACAACGTAACCAGTGTTGTAAGTTTTCACATTAAGATACAGACACAGTTTTTACTCACAAATCGAGAAACAGTGGAATTTTTTGTTTCATGCTTTTTCGATGTGAGAACTTTTCACATAAAATACAGAACACGGGTACTGGTTCAGCAGCTGGAAATGTTGTAGTTCTGGTGCTGTTGAATTCATTTTCCTATATAAATGTTGGTCTGGGGTCGAAGTCAAGATTGGCAGGTTTTTTATTTATGTCATTATTCTGCTTTTTGCCATAGTTGTTGTAATTCTTCGCCCATGTAACTGTTGTTATTTGTATTGCTGTTCCGTGCAGTCAGGCTGGCTTTTCTTGGTTGTTGCTGTTGCTGTGGTGTTTTTATTGTATTATCAGTATGTATATCATCATTAGCTGTTGTTGTCATCCATAGTATCCTTTTTTTTTTAAGTACAATGAGTAATTCTTTCGTCCTTTTGCCTTGCAGGATAAAGACTTAGCGTAAGCTATGTTTGCCTTAATATCCCTTGCCTTGGATTTAGCAGATTTAAAATTTATAGCAAATATTGCTGTTTTAATTTCTTCTTTGCTTTATACCCAATTTAGCAATTGGCAGGATCAGAAGATTTCAGAAAGGATGGGCAGGATCGCCATATAATTTTCGATGATTGCACGCCTATAACGTTCGACGTAAATTAAAGACACTTGTTGTTTTTCTTTGTAAGTCTAAAGCGCCAATCTTTTATTTACAAACAATAACCCTGCTTATAAAGAACTTATGAGAAGTTCTAGACTTCTTCGCTAAAGAGAACTTTCTAAAGTACTCTTAATAATTATTAATACTAAGAGAGATGTTCTAACATGCTCTCGATAATTTTAAGTCTATCTTTAATTATTTAGCTAGGTGTGGTTTATAATCTTTAATACTAAGAGAGATGTTCTAACATGCTCTCGATAATTTAATTCTACATTCAATTAGTTAATGGGGTGTGGCTTTGTTTGGAAAAATGGATACTCATTGAATCAATGTCTAGTGGCGCGTGGCTTCACTCTCAGTTTCATTATTACTCACTGAGAATACAAGTGATGCCGCATTCCATTCAGTCCATTGACCATATGTAGTATATGTGTATGACTCGTGCCATAGAAATCAGAGCCACCCCATTGTTTGTATATATGACGCTGTACGTTAGCATTTGGCCTACATTCGTACGCTACGTCATGTATACACGACAGCTGGTTTCAACCTATCACACCTAGGGCCCCTTTTAGGCTTTACCATCATGTACCGACCCCTAACTTAAACCGACCGACTGCTTAAACTGACCCGAAACAGTAAAAACCGACCCGAGCAGTACGCACGGCCAATACGCCAAAAAACCCGAACTTTATACTGTTCGAAACAGTTTCCCGCTCCGAACAGTGTACCCGACAAATTGTTTACCGACCCTAGGAAATCGTCAAACGAACAAAACTAAAACGGCCCTACCTGCTACCGATACGAACAGTATCAATATATCGTCAACTAAATCTCACTCACAATTATGAATCGAAATCAGAATAATTATCGACGGAAGACGGACACGACGCGGACAGACGTACACTGCCACGGACACTGCCACGGACAGACGGACACCGTCGCAGAAGGACGGACACTACTGCGGACAGACGGACACCGCCACGTAAGGATGGACAACCGCGGAAGGACGGACACCGGATCTTAGCGAAGACACCAACCACCGGTAATACTATTAGCGACTTAGCCAAGACAGAAAAGCTTAGCCAAGACATGAACCGGAACTGAAAATGAACTGTTTTGCCAACAGAAATCAAAATTTTGCACTGCCTTATCGGCGTGAAATTAACCGCATTACCGTCTTGCAATGGCTTGCCACTGGTGTAACCACCACTACCACTGTTACTCACACTGCCACTACCACTAATCGAGTCTAACCTCACTTCTGGCCGGAGAAAGTTTTGTTCAGGGAAGCACCCGATCAGCGGAGTCTCAACTTCACAAAAATAAATATTAACCAACACACTCACACACTTTAAATTCACTGAAAAACTATTTAACGCGACGATTTTTTAAAACATCCGCTCAATTCAACAGTCAAACACAGAATAATCAATTACAGACAGTGAAAAAATTAAAAAAAAATTTTTATTTATTTAGACTTTTTGCAAGATTTCCGATCTTTTTCGAGTAGTTGGCCACACACGCCAACATTTTTGTCGAAATGCTTTGAAATTTTAAAAACATATTGTCTACATATATTCAGATTAAAATACTAAGAGCCTTTTCCAAGTGTTCTTCAAAAATTTTCTGTATATAGGCATCAAACATATACGAAGATCATATTTTCATACATTTGATTGGAAAGTGGATGATCTTTTTCGAGTAGTAGTTAGCCCATCCCATAGTTTTTATCAAAATGTTTTAATATTTCAGGACGGTAATCTATCAGTATAACTGACTACAAAATATATAAAATCATGCCATGTATTTTAGGAACATTTTTTTAAAATGAAGTCAAACATCTATGAAGTGAATATTTTCATACATTTGTATGGAAAGGCGTCGAGCTTTTTCGAGTAGTAGTTTGCCCACGGCAGTACGACAATCCGATTCAAGTGAAATTTAAGGATGATATTCCTGGTACTTGTACGATTCCAAGAAGTATACATTTGTTATACTAAATACTTATATTCATCTTTTTACATGCTTTCAAGCTACTCGTTGAGCTACTCGTTGAGCTCGAGTAGCTCGAGTACTCGAGCTCGACGGTAGGCCCTGATCTCAACTTTAATTGAAATTTTTGGTAAATCTTGCACTTCTTTACAAAAGTTATTGTTTTGTACAAGTTTGGAAATAGAAACGCAACAACGCATAATCTATAGAAATTCTTGCATTCTACGATTTAAGTTAATTTTTTTGAATAATAATTATATAATAATTACACTCATTAATGTTACCACTGCGAAAATTGTGTGTGTATTAATAAAAAAATTGAGAGTGTATTGAATTTTTCGAACTGGCAGTGGCCTGTGTAACTTGCGGGTTCTATTTGAAACTTTTTTAAAAATATACGACTTGCGATGTAATCAGATATAGAAACTTTTCATGGTTGAAGTCCTAACGGCGTTCAATAACATGTTTCCGAATATTGCCAAAAAATAATTTTTGTCTACCTTACTGTGCACAGCATCTTTTATACTTAAAAATAAAGTAACATAAAAAAATGTTATTTAACTCACAAATATTTTTCGTTTTAGGTTTAGCATCTTCGACAACTCAACTTACCCATTTATCCGAAGATATTTTAACTAACCACTGTCGTCTGGCACAAAATCTTAATGCTGAAAATATGGATGAAATTCTTACTTACGTAGTCAATCGTCTATTAAAAGATTATCCGTTAGTAAAGAGCAGTAGTGAAAACCAGGTTGCTGCTGCTGCAACAACAGCACCAGCAGTCAACAATGAATTATTGGAAAATCATAACCAAACACAACATCAACAACAACAACAGCATACATCGCCGAGTATACCAGCCATACACCTTAAAGTGTTCTATCAAGTAACAGCAACACCATCTGTAGATCTAATGCTTACGGCTTTAAATTATTTTCGTCTGAAATGTCAAGAAATGGCCAATATTGCTTTTACTGTGTTACCAGCATGCAGTTTACACAATTTCAGTACTTTCCTATCAATATGTGGTGTACGACATAAATAGAACTAACAGGTCGTTATGTCGTTAAGATTTGTTGATGATTTGAAATTTTTATTTTCATTAATTTTAAGAATCAAAATAAGATTTTATAAGCGTATTTTCTTTCTTTTTGTTGCTTTGGACCAAAAAACTAAAAAAATAAAATAATAAAATTAGGACTTTTTACCAAACGGAAGTGTTTTAGTTGATCTAAAGTAAAGTAATTGATATTAACCCTTATTTTAAACTATTAATTTTAACAAAAAATATAAAATTTGGCTAGTTTTTAAAATGTCAGTATAACACTTTTTCAAGTTCAAAGTTTCACGATTTCAATCTGAACTTTGATCTCTAACAGCCTAATTTATTACTGGTTCTAATTATATGCCGTAAACAGTTGATTCTGTAGATATAAATCTATAGCTTTTAAGTTGAGAGATTGGAAATGAGTACGAAAAGTTTATTCTGTAACTGGATTCGACGAGAAAAAGCTTTCAAATAGAAAATAAAGTAGTTAAGCATATTCATTTTATTCTTAATGTGTTAAAAACATGTCATAATTTTTTTTTAAATTTTTTTTACCGAATCGATACATTAACCGCGCAGTAATAATATAAAATATTAATAAAAAGAAAAATTAAGAACGTGTTTATAAATTTCATGGGGAAGTATAAAATTGGGGCTGTTTTTTTATTCTTACTAATAATTTTATAATCCTTAAAACGTATTTATTACGGTCCTATTCACTTGATAATAAACATTTTTCATTCTATGTATGAAATTAAGAAAATATAATAAAAAATTAAATAAATTGGAAAATATAATATTTATAATAATTAACAACCCGAGCGATATAAATAAATTGTTGCTGTTTCTTAAAACATCAATGAAAAAGTTATAGATTCCGTGCTAAATCCTCATTCTGTGCTAAATACTAATTTATAAGAAGTTAGAATGGATAATTTCTTTTTAGTATTCTTGTTCTGTTGATGTTATTTATTAAAAAGGTATTACCATAAGATTTACGTGATTGCTCAACCTCCTAAGGTATCTTAAACTAAAGCTCCTTATTGTTTGTAATATACCAAAGGGCATCTTTGTTTTTTGATAGATATCTTTCGAACATAAAGGAACAGTTTTTTTTATAGAAAGAATATAGAAAGAATAATTTTGCATTGAAAAAAGGCCTAAGATTCTGAACATTTGATTCAGATTGATTTTTTATATATTATTTGCAGAAATAATTAAATGTTTCGGAAATACATATTAAATGTAGTTCAGAAATTATCAAATGTATTTCAGAAAATATCATAAAAATTTCAGAAAATATAAATTGAATTTCAAAATCAAGAAGAAGTTTACCCTACAATACAAAAAGTTTGGTATTTTTTCTATTAGTGATTTTCAGCAGTCACAGAAAATGTTAATCAAAACTTGGACTTACTTTTAAGTTTCTGAGTTTTAGAATTCTCTAATTAGGCTTTTAAGGTCATGTACTTTTCAATTTTAAATAAAAAACACTTATTTAATATTCATCATCCAACGTTTCGCTGTCATTTTTCCAGCACCTTCAGGGACTATATTTCATTAAATAAATAATTTTTTGTCAAATTTTGCACTTAATTTTCAAAAATAATAATTGTTTTGCCGAGTACATATAACACGACATAAAACACATATATAATTTAAAAAATAATTGCAAATAAAAATTAAAAATTTCACTGGAATATAAACTGACAAAAAAACTTTTCATGGGAAGGAGAAGAGAACTTCATTTATGCACTAGAAAGTAAACTGAAAAGAAATTTTTTATGGGAAGAAGAGAAAAACCGGGAATGGTGCATCGTGGCACCCGATTATGAAGACAAATGTTACATGTAATGTTACAAATGCAGTGTAATATTTTAAAAAAATTAATAGCCATGCAACACAATTATAAAATAAATAAAAACACTGTCGTCTTACTGATAATATAATATAATATATTATATATAATATAATATAATATACTATAATATAATATAATATAATATAATATAATATAATATAATATAATATAATATAATATAATATAATATAATATAATATAATATAATATAATATAATATAATAATATAATATAATATAATATAATATAATATAATATAATATAATATAATATAATATAATATAATATAATATAATATAATATAATATAATATAATATAATATAATATAATATATAATATAATATAATATAATATAATATAATATAATATAATATATAATATAATATAATATAATATAATATAATATAATATAATATAATATAATATAATATAATATAATATAATATAATATATAATATAATATAATATAATATAATATAATATAATATAATATAATATAATATAATATAATATAATATAATATAATATAATATAATATAATATAATATAATATAATATAATATAATATAATATAATATAATATAATATAATATAATATAATATAATATAATATAATATAATATAATATAATATAATATAATATAATATAATATAATA
This sequence comes from Cordilura impudica, assembly GCA_963682025.1. Taxonomy (NCBI): domain Eukaryota; kingdom Metazoa; phylum Arthropoda; class Insecta; order Diptera; family Scathophagidae; genus Cordilura; species Cordilura impudica. The sequence goes on from OY821520.1 coordinate 215,484,022, forward strand.
TAATATAATATAATATAATATAATATAATATAATATAATATAATATAATATAATATAATATAATATAATATAATATAATATAATATAATATAATATAATATAATATAATATAATATAATATAATATAATATAATATAATATAATATAATATAATATAATATAATATAATATAATATAATATAATATAATATAATATAATATAATATAATATAATATAATATAATATAATATAATATAATATAATATAATATAATATAATATAATATAATATAATATAATATAATATAATATAATATAATATAATATAATATAATATAATATAATATAATATAATATAATATAATATAATATAATATAATATAATATAATATAATATAATATAATATAATATAATATAATATAATATAATATAATATAATATAATATAATATAATATAATATAATATAATATAATATAATATAATATAATATAATATAATATAATATAATATAATATAATATAATATAATATAATATAATATAATATAATATAATATAATATAATATAATATAATATAATATAATATAATATAATATAATATAATATAATATAATATAATATAATATAATATAATATAATATAATATAATATAATATAATATAATATAATATAATATAATATAATATAATATAATATAATATAATATAATATAATATAATATAATATAATATAATATAATATAATATAATATAATATAATATAATATAATATAATATAATATAATATAATATAATATAATATAATATAATATAATATAATATAATATAATATAATATAATATAATATAATATAATATAATATAATATAATATAATATAATATAATATAATATAATATAATATAATATAATATAATATAATATAATATAATATAATATAATATAATATAATATAATATAATATAATATAATATAATATAATATAATATAATATAATATAATATAATATAATATAATATAATATAATATAATATAATATAATATAATATAATATAATATAATATAATATAATATAATATAATATAATAT